>VYZQ01002213.1:1028-24968 GCA_013400655.1 Mystacornis crossleyi | reverse complement strand
TTCCAAGGCCTTTTGAAGGTCAAGCTTATCCAATTATACATTGCCAACAAATTTATTTTTATTTATAACCCCATAATCTGTTAACTTGACCTCTGCATTGCGGATTTTTCTGTCCAGTCACTAACTGGCTCAACTCATGACGAAGAAGGAAGAAAGAAGAAATACTAACCACCACCCTAAATCCTCCATTTTGTTACCTGTATATATTTATTACTATAGCCCAAAAACCTATAATTCTATATCTTCACCCAGTGACACAACATACTTCTATTAATTACACACTAACAATTTTAGTGTTATTACATAGATTTGGAAGCCTTTTCCAGGGCCTCAGATCAAATGCAGTGTATTTTGGAGGATCTGTGCTTGTTAACTCTGAGAGATTAAAACTCTCCGAATCCAGGGTTCCAACATCATGCTGGCTAGATATGCTGAGTGCATTATCAACAGTCTTCTGCTTCAGCAAATTACTTTATTAAATTTTCCTGGCAAGAGTTTACTCTGTATGAAAAATGGATGTATTTGATGCATTTCCAAATTGTTAAGTGACACATTCTTTATGATTTTTTAAAAGATTTCAAAGGACAAGAGTGTGGAACTTCAGGTCAAAAAGCTATCAGATTTTTAACTAGGATGTCTTTGTTGTAAAAACACTTTACCATAGGTTATTTCACAGCCTGAACGCATCATTGTTTTGTGAGATAATGACATAGAGTTGGCCTTTGTGGCCTGGAGGAAAGGAAAAGCTATGATTCCTCAGTTGGCAACATACAACAGGTAACGAATCCTCAGCATGCTGGCATTTTTTCATTAAATAGTGTGCAAGTATTTTCAAAGTAAAATACCACTGGCTATATTTCACTCAGAGCCTCTTTGGGGGCTCTTGTTGCTCTTTCTGTATTACAGCAATAAAAAGATCAGTGGAGATGTGCTGATGAAATAATGTGAAAATGCCCACAAGACATGCCTGTACTTCATTAGATTGAGGTGTGTTATTTTCTCATAATATAGGCAAAGATAAACTATAACTTGAAATACTAGTTGCAAGTTTTGAGATTTACATTTCATTTAATCAGAATTTGAATGCATGTAAACAGGAATTTCCTAACTCATTCTGACATTGTCTGTAATAAGGAAACTGCACAGTAGCAGCTTTAGCAATCTTTGTCAATGTAATTATCTAAGCTGAAGCTGAAAGGCCAACCTTGAAAATTGAGTGCAGGCTAATCAGGTAAATAGGTCAGAACAAAAGATTTCAGCAGCATAATTTTCAGTTACTCATATAATCATAGAATCATTTAGGATGGAAAAGACCCCTAAGTTCATGGAGTCCAGCTGTTAATCATGTTTACTCTTATACAGTACATGGACATGTGAAGCAACTGCAGCCTAATACAGGATTCTGAATTCTCAAAGAACATGTTTTACCATGGTTTCTCCTGTACAGATGGCAGATGGAAAAGCAATGATGAAAGCAATGTTTGGTATATCTATTATTGACGATTGGGGAAAAATGGTAATCAACAGAGAAATTTCCATATGCATACAGACAACTGAGTGAAGAACAGATTGAGTACAAAGATGTACAAACTGCAACACATATAAAGAAAATAACTTCGGGAACTCAAAGTGACAGCTTGCTTTTCTGGATTTTTGAAAACAACTAGTAATTAGTCCAACATCTAATCAGTTACAAAGTTCCCCTAGAAATAGAACTGATCAGCACTTCAAGTTTCCACCTCACAGGAAACAAAGGTGTTTCAAAATCTGACCTCATTTCAATTCAGAATAAATGCAAGGACTCTCAATCTTTCCTTTGAAATAAAATTAAAAATGCTGTGTTAAATTTTTTTTTCATGCTTATTATTTTTATTGTATTCTATTACAGGTACATACTATATATATGTTATTGGATGTTGCCAATGCATATCATTATTTATATTATCAAGTTATCATACTATATCATGAAATACCAAATAGTCTGTTTTTATATTATTTTTATATTATTTTCATTTAAAAACAAAGGAAATTGCTAGATTGTTTGTAATGAAATCCCTTATTTTTGAATCAGGGCTGCCTAGCACTTTAAGAACTGTGGCTTGGTATGGGTTCTGGGCCTCCCAGAAATCAAATTTATCATTTCCTGGAGGTGGACAGGCTCAGCAGTAGTTTGAGGAACTAGATGCTCAGCATAACGGTATGAAAATTTTACAGACCTGAGACAAATTTATCCTTCTGCTCATATGGTTTGACAGCCAGCAGTTCAGTCACTTTGCTATAAACTAGATTGGTCTTTATTTGTGCTGCAATGAGACAGTGTGGTACTTTGATGCAAAATGTATTGTTTTCCTTTCAATGCCTAGTAGCATAGTGAAGAAAACAAGCTTTTGATCTTTCTGACTATTCCCTAGACATATTTTGCTTTGAACACCCTTGTCTTCATAAAAATACCTGTTACTTTGTCAGATGCTCTTTATTAATCAGTCCTTGCACTCACAGATAAAGAAAAGATTAAAGATATTTCTCACAGGTGAAATATATGCATAATGGATAATCAGAGGCAGAGGTGTACACAGACTTAATTTATGTTATCAAATGATGCAAGCTCTCAGCTCTAGCCAAGATTCATACTGCATGCATCTGAGTTCTGCTTAGGCTCTCATTTGGAACAAAATGACTGGTTCCCCTAAAACTGCTAAGGACTGTCTGAACATCCATGAACCACTCTGGCAATCTCATTTGGACAGAGGTCACTTCACAGTTACACACTCCACACTCACATAGACAGACCAGGTTTCCATAGCAGAGTCTCAGACCTCTGGATCTTTTCAGTAATTTAATCATGGTGCAACAACAGAACAACAGCTCGAGCTTGTGTCTCCAGGGAGGGACCCCGAGCAAAGGAATTCCTGGACTTTTATACCCTCACAGTCAAAGTGCAGGGAAGCCTGGGGTCTTCCAGCCAAGTCCTCGTCTCCTGCCGTGTGTCTGAGTGTCCGCTCCCCTGGCTGGCACCGCAGGTCCCCGTGCCCTTTGTTGTGTAAAGGTTGGTTCCAGTTCACAGCCTCTCGTCTGGGGCTCTCACCACTCAGAGCTCAGCCTGGAGCGGGTGCTGCAGCTGCTCACCGAGCTACTGGCACTGAGGGTATTCCTCAACAAAACAAAGCTTAGGTGAAGGCCAGAGGTAATCTTTTGCGAGGCCTTCACCCTAAATTTCCTCCGGACAAGATATCACTAGGCCTGGCTCTTTCCTCCTTTCATAGTCCCCCAACACCATTACAATAGACCCATTCTCAGTAGAACAGTACTCTCAAATATGTTTAGAACACCCTTGGCTGTGGTGGGTGGCCCCTCTCTGGTTGTCAGGTGCCCACCAAAGCTGCTATGACAACAAACTTATGTGTCAAGATAAGGGCAGGGAGAGATCACTCAGCAATTATTGTGACAGGCAAAATGGACTGAACTTGGAAAAATTAGTTTAATTTATAACCAATCAAATCAGAGTGGGGTAATGAGAGTGAAAAACAAAGCCTTAAAATAACTTCTCCCCCATTCCTCCCTTCTTCCTTGGCTCAGTTTCCCTCCTGAATTCTCTACCTCTACTCCCAGGAGCACAAGGAGGTGGGGAAAGGGGGCTGCAGTCAGTTCATCACACATTGTCTCTGCCACTCTTTCCCTCTCAGGGGCAGGAAAGACTCTTCCCCTCCTCCAGTGTGGGATCCCTCCCACTGCAGACAGTTCTCTGTGAACTTCTCCAACATGTGTCCTTTCCACAGGGGAATATCTGCTCCAGTGCCTGGGGCAGAGACCCTGGTGCCTGCAGGGCTGTTTCTTCACATATTCTCACTCCTCTTCTCTCCGGGTGCTGTTATACAGATGTTTTCCACCCCTTCTTAAAAGTGTTATTCCAGATGAACTACCACTGTTGCGGATGGGCTCAGCCTTGGCCAGCAGTGGGTTGATCTTGGAGCCTGCAGTCATTGCCTCTGTCAGACATGCAGGAAGCTTCTGGCAGCTTCTCACAGAAGCCACCCCTATAGGTCCCCCACAACCAGAACCTTGCCACACAAACCCAATATACTCACGTATCGTGCTCCATGTATGCAGTACATAATCCTGTTAACATCTTATAGAAATGACGCTAGCAGCCCTGAGGCAACCCTTACCTTTCAGCAGAAACAGCACAACTTAAAATTTCTGTCCCCAGAGCGAGCAGATGCATTCAGTGAATATTCTTCTACATAGATCTAGAGGTCCTGTCTAATGGAAAGCATCATTAAAAACATACTCCTCAACTTGAGGGCCACGGGGTTTCTTACAGAGGTATTGACCTTCACTCACCTGTCATCAAGTTATCTATTCAAAACCTGAGTTTTCCCCCTCTGATATGAAGAGTTTGATTTTGTGGGTAGAGCTGAAATGAGTGATGCTCTGTTCTGGAATATCAAGAGTGAACAGTAGCTACTAGAAGGCTGTAGTCCCTACTGGAAAATAGGGCATTGTTTACAAAGGGCAATGGCAATTCTAACATTAACAGAAAGAAGTGAGTCTTGTATAGAAGAGTACAGGTAGGTTGTGTTAAACATCATTAAAATAATGGGGGCTTTTCTGGATATTGTTTCAATGAGAGGGAGGTAGAAAAACATGAACAAAACTCTAGAAAGGTAACATCAAAATGCAGCCATAAAAGCATTAAGACACTAATTTCAAGCTAAGAGCAATCCTCCTTTGTTTCTGCTGCCCCCAGCTGCTCATNGAGTGTCCGCTCCCCTGGCTGGCACCGCAGGTCCCCGTGCCCTTTGTTGTGTAAAGGTTGGTTCCAGTTCACAGCCTCTCGTCTGGGGCTCTCACCACTCAGAGCTCAGCCTGGAGCGGGTGCTGCAGCTGCTCACCGAGCTACTGGCACTGAGGGTATTCCTCAACAAAACAAAGCTTAGGTGAAGGCCAGAGGTAATCTTTTGCGAGGCCTTCACCCTAAATTTCCTCCGGACAAGATATCACTAGGCCTGGCTCTTTCCTCCTTTCATAGTCCCCCAACACCATTTCAATAGACCCATTCTCAGTAGAACAGTACTCTCAAATATGTTTAGAACACCCTTGGCTGTGGTGGGTGGCCCCTCTCTGGTTGTCAGGTGCCCACCAAAGCTGCTATGACAACAAACTTATGTGTCAAGATAAGGGCAGGGAGAGATCACTCAGCAATTATTGTGACAGGCAAAATGGACTGAACTTGGAAAAATTAGTTTAATTTATAACCAATCAAATCAGAGTGGGGTAATGAGAGTGAAAAACAAAGCCTTAAAATAACTTCTCCCCCATTCCTCCCTTCTTCCTTGGCTCAGTTTCCCTCCTGAATTCTCTACCTCTACTCCCAGGAGCACAAGGAGGTGGGGAAAGGGGGCTGCAGTCAGTTCATCACACATTGTCTCTGCCACTCTTTCCCTCTCAGGGGCAGGAAAGACTCTTCCCCTCCTCCAGTGTGGGATCCCTCCCACTGCAGACAGTTCTCTGTGAACTTCTCCAACATGTGTCCTTTCCACAGGGGAATATCTGCTCCAGTGCCTGGGGCAGAGACCCTGGTGCCTGCAGGGCTGTTTCTTCACATATTCTCACTCCTCTTCTCTCCGGGTGCTGTTATACAGATGTTTTCCACCCCTTCTTAAAAGTGTTATTCCAGATGAACTACCACTGTTGCGGATGGGCTCAGCCTTGGCCAGCAGTGGGTTGATCTTGGAGCCTGCAGTCATTGCCTCTGTCAGACATGCAGGAAGCTTCTGGCAGCTTCTCACAGAAGCCACCCCTATAGGTCCCCCACAACCAGAACCTTGCCACACAAACCCAATATACTCACGTATCGTGCTCCATGTATGCAGTACATAATCCTGTTAACATCTTATAGAAATGACGCTAGCAGCCCTGAGGCAACCCTTACCTTTCAGCAGAAACAGCACAACTTAAAATTTCTGTCCCCAGAGCGAGCAGATGCATTCAGTGAATATTCTTCTACATAGATCTAGAGGTCCTGTCTAATGGAAAGCATCATTAAAAACATACTCCTCAACTTGAGGGCCACGGGGTTTCTTACAGAGGTATTGACCTTCACTCACCTGTCATCAAGTTATCTATTCAAAACCTGAGTTTTCCCCCTCTGATATGAAGAGTTTGATTTTGTGGGTAGAGCTGAAATGAGTGATGCTCTGTTCTGGAATATCAAGAGTGAACAGTAGCTACTAGAAGGCTGTAGTCCCTACTGGAAAATAGGGCATTGTTTACAAAGGGCAATGGCAATTCTAACATTAACAGAAAGAAGTGAGTCTTGTATAGAAGAGTACAGGTAGGTTGTGTTAAACATCATTAAAATAATGGGGGCTTTTCTGGATATTGTTTCAATGAGAGGGAGGTAGAAAAACATGAACAAAACTCTAGAAAGGTAACATCAAAATGCAGCCATAAAAGCATTAAGACACTAATTTCAAGCTAAGAGCAATCCTCCTTTGTTTCTGCTGCCCCCAGCTGCTCATTCCTATCTACATCTTTGCTATATACACTGGCTTTGTTATGTAGCTTGGCTTCAAAAACACAGTTTGAGAGGGTGGGCAATTGTACACAAGTGCAAGAAGTTTTGAAAGGACTTTCCCACCACTCATCCTGTAAGACTGTGAACTCACACGATTACCATATGAAATTACTTTTATTTATTTTAAGTGTTGACTGGAATTCTTGAAATACTCAGAAATGAATTTCTCTTCTTGCAATTAAAGAAAGAATTGTGATTTGGTTCTTTGGGATATTTTTAATTATTTGTCAATAAATGGGGGAATTGCCCTTAAGATATATGATTTCATGCTTTTTCTGACAGAGATAGCCTGCATGGACCTGAATTTTGCTTCAAAATAAGGTAACAGCTGATACTGATTCATGCATAAGCTTTTTATTTTCTTGCTTTTGCACACCTGCAGATAATACAGGAATTTTATTTGTTTCACAGCATAGTTTTATGAATTAGAACCTATACCTAAATGCACTATAAGAGTGCTCCAAGAGATACCTCCAACATTTCATTAGTGCAAAATCAGTTCTGCATCATCTTTAATGAATAGTTTGTTGATTACAATTTTCAGTATATTCTGTAAAACAACTTCACACAGAGCATAAACAAAAAAAAGCTATGTAAAAGCTTTATGTAAAGTAAATGTAAAGCTATGTAAAAGTATATGTAAAGCTATACATTAAAAAATACAAAATCTTCTTTTATGGATAATTTCAAAGAGAATATGAGAAGCAACTCTGTTTTTTCTAGTTATGCCCAAATTATATATATATGCTCCTCAGCTGATTCAGTTCTACTTAAGTGTGCAAAAAATAGAAGCATAGTGCAGACATTTGAATTGAAGCTATATTTGCAATACCAGAACTGGAAAAATTACATGACTCTGTTCCAACTACGACACAGCCATTATTCCCAGCCACAGAATATTCATTCACTTTAAATGAATATTCACTTGGCTGTGAGCAGCCAAGTGCCTAACCAAGAGAAGGTAAATGAAATCCAAAAGGTTATTTTCTCTTATGGTGCCTCTTGGCACAGTTTTCTGAAAGGACTACATAAATATAATAGTAATTTTATTCCAAACAATGCTAGCATTAGTAGGCTTTTGCATAAATAACTTAGAAAAAACTTCATGGAAATGAATAATGAGGTGTATCAGGAAAGGTGTTCAGCTACAAAAGGGATGGCTCCTGTCATTATCAGAAATTGATTTTAATTGAAACAGGAAATAACCATGTACCAATAGCATCAGTGTTCCTGTCACAAGTGATTCTCTATTTTAGGGGAAGACTAATACAATCTACAATAAACAAATGTTTTTTGCTTTATCACGTTCTATTTCCCATTGGATATTTTCAATTTGTTGACTGGGTTAAACTCACTGTGCTCTGATCCAATATGTAATTCCAAATAACCTTCAAGATAGAGAGCTACCTACTGCCAAACTCATTTGGGGACAACACAAATAGTGGGTAAACAGATTAATGTAATTACTGATAAAATCTTATCGTTAGTATGAAATATGTTTGCAGAAAGACAGACTGTCCTGGGAATGTTTTTGTAGTGGTCCTAAACTAGCAAAGAAAACCTTCTTTTCTGAAAGACCTCATGACTATTCACATGAATTTAATCAAGGTTAAAAAATTGCTACTGGTGTTTCTTGTTTTTATGATTCTGAAGGAAAATGATCAGGACATATCCCTTGAATATGCACATAAAGATGAGCCACCCACAATATTTTTTACATCCTAAAAACGGCCTGCAGCACTGAATTGTTTCAGTCATTGAAGCTCTGAAATACTGGCTGGATCCCAAAGCAACTCAAGTGCCAAAAGACCAAGTGGAATTATTTTCAGATTATTATTAAACTCACAAAGCATTTACAATATTTCTACCTTTTGATCAACAGCAACTTTGCCTCCTCTGTTAATGCAACAGGTAAAAGTGTAGATCCGATGTAGTATATGACATAATTGGCTGAAAATCTAATTTACTAAAAAATTAATTTACTTAAAAACCAAAAAGAAAACAATAAATTACAAAATTCCATGACAGGTTTGATCATTTCTGGATCCAGCATGAAAAAGCTGAAGAATGGCAAAAGGATTAAGCATGTTCTCTGTGACCAAAGAAACCAGAACATTCTGAAACTGTTTTAGTGGTCAATTCACTTCCAAATACTGTACTAGCTACCAACCAGGCATTAACCCACTCCTGTTACAACAGCTTTACTGAGCTCTGGAACAACAGGGAGCACAAATAAATCATTTAAAGGAGATTTAAGAAAAACAGTAGAAAGCAACAAAAATCAGCAACTATTGTTACACAATATTCTGATAGTTGAGTTCTTCTGAAGTTTATGCTGACTACCAGATGCAGCTACAAGTGCATGTTATTAAGGGCAGTAATACATTTGTCAGTGACTGGATGGAGAAGAGTCAGTATTTTCACAGTATCTTAAAGACCCGCATGTTTTCATAGCTAAAACATTCATATGTTTGTCTTAGGAATCATTACGTGGTCTTTTTAATTTGAAGAAGAAAACCCCTAGTTTTATGAAAAAATAATTAACAACTCAACAGCTCTCATGTGGAAGTTCCACAGGTGTACATCCAAAATAAAAAGTGACAATTTAGATATCTGGAAAAGTCATACCTTGAAACTTGGTCCAACCACACTTTTCCCTAACCATAGTCAATGTTATTTGGATCACAACTGCAGAGGAGTACCTTTCTATTCACTGCTTGTGATAAATACTTAATGTTGACACTACGTATGTATGTTTGTCATATATCTGACTTTATAGTGATTTCTAACACAGGGTTTCAACCTGTGAAAGTTCTAATATTATCTCATTGTTCCTGAAAAACAGTATTAGTGCATGAGCAATGCAATATGCTTAGAAAGGCTGTCTCCTGTCTGCAGGCACAGAAGTAATTCAACTACTTATCCCACGAGGCTTACAAGACATGACCAACACCACAGAGTGTCCCATGCGGATGGCAGCTTCTGAAAGTGAACAAATGTTTCTGACAGAAAGTAAACTCATGAAGAGCTGTAAGGTTCCCTTGCCAAAATATAGCCTTGAACTAGAACATCATATTGTTTAAAAAAAAAAAATTCCCATGTAGGAAATGTATAGCGTGATATACAGGGAATAGAAATGTTCTTTTGCCTCCAGTTATCACATAATTAACCATTCAGCCAGCTGTTGAAGTTACCATTATCTCAGTTCTACTCAATACTAATATTTGTTTCATCGCTTTCTTAAACAGATCTGGGACATTATCCTAAATTTAAAGAGTAGCATAAGGTACATACGTAGGGTAAAATCCCCATTTTAAAAGGGAATTTTATATTACAAAGCTGCAGCAGATAGAGCAATCAAGTAAACTGCTATAGCAGAATAAAGAGTCAATAAACAGTGATAGTGCACTGCTTGGGGGGGGAAAAAGCAGATATGTCTCTAATAAAGGTTGAATAAAAGCAGCAAGTTGAAGAGGCACAAATGTCACCTCTTAAACTCTACTGCTGTTAAAATAACCACAACAAACCAACGACAACTCCCCCAGCAGAAGAGTAAAACTAGCCTGTTTCAGTATGGTTCTTGAGGTGGCTCTAAAGCCAGAGCACAGTTTCTGCAACAGCAAAAATCNGGGGGGGGGAAGGGGGAGGGGGGCAGAGTCTGTACCTGGATCAGCCACTAGTAAAATAACTGGCAAAGCTGCAGTCTCAGACTGACAGACACAAAGCAAGCAAGCAAACAACGAAGATCGGTCACTGAAAGGAAGATGAGAAAACCAGAAAAACAGGATCATAAAGTGACAAAACTATCAGAAAGACTCAAGTAAAAGTAACTCTTGTGAGTCTTGAATTACTGACTTTCTGCCTATACTGAAGTATATTATTAACAAGATATTAAGAGGCTATCACAGAAATGAGCATTAAGCTGCTCTTTTGTCTGAGGGAGATGATGCCCCTGCTCTTGTAAAGCCTGTTCGAGGCTCAGAAACTCAAGACAGGGCAGTGCAGCCAGTCCTGGTTTCTGCTGCAGTCTCGCAGCTTTCCTCAGCGCCACCCCGTGGGAGAAAGGCAGCACTGCACCTTTCCAGCGGCAAACTACGGCATGCGACTCCTAGCCTGCTTTCTTTCACTTGTTTGCATCCTCTTATTTCCTCGTTAGAGGCTTCTTCCACGGCTTTTTAAACAACAACAAAAAAATATTACATTTCTCCAAAATTTATTGGTTCAAAGCACACTCCTTACCGATGTCTGCTTTCAAACCGCAGCCTCTGTGACATGCACCATGTGAATCAGGAGACCCATCCCAGAAACACACCCAAACATACAGGGGGCACCTTAATAATCTCTTCCCTCTTCCCTCTTCACTGGCACATCACGCATGAGGGCCGGGAGGCTGCTAAGCCTTCCTGTACCACTTCCTATCACTTCTCTCCACCACCGTGTCTCCAGACATGCTGTAAAACTGTGTAAGAAGTCTCACAGTAGCACTCAGGATGGGTGCAAAAGAGCAAATCTTTTATACTGAGATGTAACAGGCTACCACACTCAGAATCTGATCTATTTATTTTGGAGAGTAATAAATCGACTCCCACCCCTATTCCACCTTGAACTCTCCTATTCATATGCTAAGAAAAATTTTAACTCCCCCTGTCTATGTCACACTGAAAGGATGCCAGAGATCATGTCAGCAGAAATAGAAAATGGTATTTTCTTTACACGAAGAATTCAATTATTTGTCCAATAGCCTTCACTCCTGATTATTATCTTCCAGAAACAGAAATAAAGAAGAGTAACGTCAGTCTTACAGTGAGCTCCTTCAAGAATACATATATATATATATGTTGTAAATATATATATAGCAACTCATGTTACAAGAGAGCAATGGAGTCCTGGATTCTTGTAACATAAGCCATGTCTGGGATAGAGGATACAAATGTGAGATTTGAGACAGACACTGAGACCAAGAAATTTGAGAAAGCTAGAACATTTAATGCAATAATGGATAAGATAGTTTAAGGTTGCTAATCAAAACCTGGCAGTAATCACTATGGTATCTAATAACTCACACATTTGGGTAATCTCTGTCCTAGCTTAGCCAGCCTTTCCTTTAAAAAGCAGTACCTTAAAATGGGTTACTGTAGGTGTCTACTAAGGAAGGCAGGAGTCCCCCTCCCACCCCGGAATGGAAAAATGTAACCCCCTTCCTCCCAAACTATTATAATTTTGAAAATGAGGGGCTTTCAGGCAAATATATCAGAAATAGGAATAACAGGTCTTTACTTATATATATGTATATATGTACAACAAGGCAAAGCAAAAAAAACCAACAATAACTAAGGCAGTAACAAGTAACAGGAATCAGACCCCAGTGACGGCTGCCAGGGCTGTCAGGCACTTTCCCTTTTGCTGCAGCGATGGCCGGAGTTGACAAGGGCGCTCNCCTCCTCAACCCCCAACAGTTAGATAACAAGCAGTAGAGTTGCAAAGCTCACACATATGCTGAGGTTAAATAGATGTGCATCTTTGTATTAAACTACAGACATACTAAAAAAAAATTTTAAAGAGCAATTAAGGCCTAAAATGTTTATAAGTGACATTGTGCTGCAACAAGGCCAGTGCACAGCAAAATTAAACTCAGTCTACAGATAATGGGAGATCCTGGCAGAATGTTCGATACTGATTTTGCAATACTTTCACTGGAAAGGTTCAAAACATGTTAACCTTCAAAACATTCTTTCAAGCTCATCTGTTTGCTCTGGAGTTTAGAGAGATTGAGGCATCTGGGTAAATTGATGGGGAGAGGTCTCTGTAACAGCTGAGATAACCTTCTCAGGTCTCACTGGTATTGTTTTGCTCTGGCATGGACCTCTGTTACTGTCTAAACAGGCATTAACTGGGAGGTTTTTTTTTATACAGACAAGTTCTATTTTATATTTAGACATTACTAAAAGGGACAGTTTCCAGGAAGGAGCTTTTTGGAAATGAAATATCACTAGCCTTAATATATACTATTCTCATAATTGCAGTCATTAGAACAACAAAAGGAACAAAACTATTAAAAAACTAAACAGAAAATATGACTCAAAACACTTATTAGAGCTGTATTAACGTGGCAGTTGTCAGACAAGACCGTCGATGTTAAAGAGTCTCAGTGTTCTTCAGACAAATTATTCCTCTTTCCTACACAAGTCGAGAAAATATCACTTGTATCTCAATCATTTGGCTTTTCCTCGAGCCTGGAGCGGGACCGTGGGCAGCCCCCAGCGCCAGAGGGTGGCAGCAGCGCCCCAGCGACCGCAGCAGCCGCGCTCCTCCTGCTTATCACTGATCAGCATTTCCAAGGCATAGTAAGGCGCATTTTAAGTCTCTCTCCTTCCATTTGCTTTTGTTTGGTTTTGTTTTCGGTTCCGACGGGAAATGCATAACATAGCAGGTGGATTAATTGAAAGCTTTCATAATTTTTTTATTTTACTGAGAAAACTAACCTTGCAATGGTCAGGCACAACCATAAAGTACCAGTACTTTGGGTACCACTGATAAGATCACGTTTTCAATTACAAGGCAACATCTTCTGAGAAAAGGGACACAGCTCCGCAAAAAAAGCTCTTAGGTCACTACTCATTCTGCAAACAAAATACAGGAGCCAGGACTTCTCCACAAGAGATTTGGTGGGAGGGCAGGCTCCAGCTGAGAGGGAAGCTGGAGCCACATACAGATTTGTCAGGAGATTCAGCGGACTCATTAGCCATGATTTTTTAATTTAAAGGTACTAATTAAACACATACCGTATCTCCTTTCAGTACAGATGCATAAAACTCACAAAATTAAGCATTTTGTTGTTCAAATTCCAGGAAGTACCTATATACATACATATTTACCTTTCACTTAGACAAATTTCAAAACAGGAAATGTGTGTCATCTGTACACATTTCTATACATTTGTAACCCTTTAATCACTCTCAAACTAAACTGCTTTACCAGAAACTTCTTTTGCACTGCAAACCTGTCTTGGCCCTTTTTAAAAACACCCAAATTTCTGAATCTAAAATTGATTTTCAATGTATGATTCAAACTATTTCCTGCTATATGCACTTCCAATTAATTGCACTAAACTAAAGAATTTTGTGATTATATAAAAAATTGAATTGTAACTTAATTATTTGACTACATGCTGAAGTCACAGCCAAGACCCCTCCTAACAATCTTGGCAAAACAAAAAAATCCCAAACACCAAGCTTCCTCACTCACACTTGGTACATTTATTCCTGCTCTGTCTCAACTATTGATCCTCTTCTCAAACACTGTTTTGACTCATTCCCCTAATTCTTAACCAAACCCAGTCAAAAGAGACTACAGGTACTTCAGAAAGGAGTCCTCAAAACAGAAATGGCACTCACCCACAAGTATAAAAGCCACATTCTTTTACTATTCACTAGATCCAGGCTTTTGACTTTAAACATGGATAAGGTCCTTAATTCCAGTGGTGAAACACAGTGGGACACATAAGAACATAAAGACTAGACAGAGTGTTAGACGACCGGGAATTTAAAAACAGATCTGGGTGAATACAGTGAGACACAACATGTGTAAGAAGGACAGAAATGTGTAGACTAGAATGTTCCTGGGTCTTACGGCACTCATCATTTGGAGAAACAGCCTGAGAAGAAAGAGAGGGTCACCTTGTTTGGAGACAAGGGAAGAAATACTCACCCATCCACCTGACTGCTGTGTATGTGCTGTTCACCAGGAGGCCATGCTGGGATTGCACTTCCATCTCACAAATCCCATCATCAGAGGTCGCAAAAAGCCTAGATATCTGTGGCATAAGAAAAGCTACTGCTTGCAGCAGCGGGATTTCCTGTGGGAGATCTGCATCCCCCACCTTCCTCTCAGCTACCAGTTCTGTAGAGATGTTAAATGAGCTTCAGCCTCTAAATCTGTCGGCAGGCCTCTCCTTGCCTCCTCCAGCTCTACTCCAACAAACAACATGTTGAGAATATACTATCATTCTGTCCTATCTCTTGGTGCTCACTGATGACTCGCTTATCCTCCAACACCATGAACGGTCTGAACAGAAGATCAATTGCTAAAAAGAGCTGATTTATTCTCTTCAAAAGGGTTAGTTTCCCACAGGGTTTCCATGATCCTCTTCAGCTGTATGAGGCTGACTCATCACAATAATCATATTGTTGACCCTTGGCATTGCTCAGCAGGTGAATCAAATGCTTCTTGGTTGTAGAGGTGGTCAGCCCTGCTCTGCTGCCTGCAGTAAAGTTGTTTTGCTCAGCTTTAGTGGCAATGCTACCTGGCTGGCAGAAGTTCCTGGGGAGAAGGAACCATTCCACCTCAGCACCAGCTATGAATGAACAACCTTCAATTGTCCTACTTTTCCCTGAGCCCCAGGTAGCGCTCAGGCTCATGCTCTTGCTGTTGAGCTGGCAAGGGCTGATTGCACAGGGAGTGATCAGAGGTAGCAGTTACGAGACAGTGGAATCTTTCCGCTTGAGGCATTGAGCTTTCCCTCCTCCAGCAGGAGGATGCACTCAGTCTGACTTGGACTCTGGCCTGATTCTTATGACTTTGCTAAATAATCACAATAAGCTGGGGAACAGAGAATGCCACAGGTAGTAGCTACAGAAGAGCTGTCAGGCACTAGAGTGAGACTTTTGTTTTCTCAGTGATAAGAAAAGGAAAGAAAAATAACAGTGAATGGAAGAAGTATTTTGTTTTGAGAGTGAGACCAAAACTGTGATGAAGCACCAGAGGATTTCAAGTGTTCACGACCAGCAGACAGAACTGTAAGTTCTTTCTCCTCCTTGCCAACTCACTGAGCAGTCTCCCTTGACCCTGGAATTGTTGGTGGAGAACTCATCCACAGACTTCCAAGAGACCCTATACAGAGACAGAGGGCATGTACGGAGAGACAGACCCAGGTTTTACAGAATATTTCAGTAGAGGAAAAACCTCTCTGAAAGAGGAAACTGAAGCCATGAATGATAATGACAATAATCACTGACACAGCTTTTCACTATCAGAAGAAATAAAGGGCTTAAAGTTTCATCGGGTTGACTAGATGAATACAATGAGAAACTAATTTTTTTTTATTTTTGAAGATTGACCTTTGTATTCTATGCAGTGGAAAGTGTATACACATTGTTATAGTTATCATTAAAATAACTTTGAATTTGTGAATATTTAGTTGTTAATTGCTATGAAAAATATAATTACTTTCATACTGTAAAAACTTAATCTGGCACTGATTAAATTATTTGTTTGCATTGTTTTTCAACCACATACATAACAAGGAGCCATTCTCTGTGATTTCACAAATTTCACCAAATCTTTTGTAGACTATTTCTTCAAATCACAAGCTTGTTTAATATCCACTGTTAATCATTCTATGATTTCACATTGTATTATTTTCATAGAAGTGAGACTGCCAAATGTTTCAGATATCACACATTAATGGCTCTGACTTGTGAACACAGTATCAGTAGTGGAAACAAACACTGAGACTCATTTGCCTATTACCCCCTGAAAAGAAATGGTTCCATCTTCTCTGTTCTTGCTGCCATAGTTATAATCCGCTGGTAATTCTACAGATTTTTTGTTAACTAAGGCAAGCCATAAATATGTGTTAAACTGGAAAACAATTCAACTATTTACATTAGAAATGTAATCCACTTGATTTGATCCTTCAGCTGCAGTACACCAAGTCTGCACAGGGACTTACAGGTCTACAAATACCTAATTAAACAGATAGGAAATGGACAAAAACACTAACAACTGAAAGAGGAGGCAGAAAAGAATCAGAAATTCATGACTGATAGTACTGAGTTCTTCTAAATGTAGGTGGGATGAAAAGGATTTGGCTGAAAGTCAATCACATCTTTCACCCTCAAGTTTTTGATACACAAAAACCCAAAAATGAAAATGTAATAAAATGGACACTGCTGGTCCAAATGTTCTGGTCTTAAGCAAACCAGAGATGTTGGTGACCATTATTTTACTATTCCTCCATAAATGCCTGAAAGATGTGACAATATATTCAAAATATATCACTGAAGTTCAAATTCATTTTAATCAAACGGAGTAAAAATTACTCCAGTTTGGGTGAAGTGCAGCGTTTTTTTTAATGACCAAAGCAGAGACCTGTTAAAAAGTATTTTTGAATACTAATCTCTAATTCATATTGTTTTGGCTTCTAGGGATAAAAACGTAACTTCAAAAATGTTAATCCACAAATCCCTGTACATGCTGGTACTGGCAGATGCACTGTCTTCTCAAGAACAAACTATCAAGAATGTGGGAAAAAAGGACACAGCTGTATAATTATATGATATTTAAGGATACACAGAAAATCCTCACCTTGACCTTTCCCACCTCTCTCACCACAAATCTAATCGTGACAAGACCTATAGCAAGTTGAGACTAGATTTTGAAACTGACATGAGACTGGGCCACTCCTCATTTTCCATACTCATCCAGTCATTTTGTGCCCCGTTTCCTAGCATTTGTGCATCATAAAACAGGAACAGGAGGATATGGAGGAAGTGCAAGAGCGGACATAAATACTCAATTAGTAAGCTTCCTTTTCATCAGGGGGCAATTTCAATGACTGAGTGTCAAGCAAAGATTTATTGTATTTCTTTGCCAAGTTTGATGACAGCTTGTTGTAGCTACTGGGAAACCTTTCTGCAAATAAACAGTTTTAAATTATCTACTATTTAAGAGGAAGAGCATCTTTTCATAAGATCTAATACTGCAAATTTCTATTGCTTTGTATTTATGGTATGTAGGACTTTGCTTAAGATTCAACAAAGAACCTCAAGCAAAGTCTGTAATAAACAAGAAAAATTCTTATTCCCACAATTAGCACTTCTGTCTTCTCTTCATAAAGGGGTTTCCTTCTCAGAGTCTCTGAAAAACTTCATGGATGCCAATCCCTTTTTTCAGGGCACGAACACTAAACAAAGGAGAGCCCAGCCTCTTTGACTTCCACCCAAACAAACATCTGTAAATGATAGAGGTACGTTAATCAAAAACCACGAAGCTCGTTATCCTTTCCTGTACCACAAGAGAGCATCACAGAAGTCTCTGCATCATGAACTTGCACACTTATTTTGATTTTTTGCTGATGATTTGTAATGATTTAAATGGAATATTTATTATAATTTAATGTATTTTAACAATTTTTGTTGTTATAACTACACCATCTATTCTTGAAAGAATATCTGCTAAACTATGATAAACAGATGATCATAACTATGACAATATGAGAGGATGTGGAACCTTCCAAAAAGGTTCCAAAAAGGCAGTCCAAAAAAGTTTCTGTCAGTCTTGAGTAGTCTTCACAATGCTTGGCAGAATACAGGCTCGTAAAATCCCTCTGACTTCTTCCTTATGACAAGCATTACAAAAGATGAATGGTTTGGGATCCATCTTGTTTGCAATATATTGTGCAGTAGTATCAGATAAAGCAATGTGTGACCTTAAAGCAAGAGTCATGTTTCACTTCTGCACTGAAGGAGAACATTTAACCTTTCAATACTATTGGATATAAATGACTGCATAGTGGTGGATTGCTGCTAGCAAGCAATGTTGCTAATACGTTAACCTTCAGATTCTGAAGACAGCACTGGACTAACAGTCTAAAGAAAAGTGAATCTATCAAATAACTTCTCCCATGTCTATCAGCAGAACTGAACTCCTCATCAAGAGTTCATCATCAAGTGATGATCAAGTTCAGTTCAACTGAACTCCTAGTCATCAAGAGTTTCTCTCCTAAGCATTCTGCCACAGCAACAGACATTCTCTGTCACATCCAGAGAGTGGCCTAACAGTAGGAACTGGGCATGGAATCAGTGCTGGAAACTGCTAAACAGCGATGAGGTTTGGGCATTGCACAGAAAGGCATCCATCACTAGAAATGTTCTACTAGAGACACATTTATATCCCTCTGTAGGGGTTCTGTTGACCCTGGACAGAGACCTCCTGATGGTGCTGTGGAGAGGCTCCACTGGTGCTGATTCCCCTTTCCCACACAAGCTGTCTTCAAGCAGAGCCACAATTCCTTGTTTCCCACGTGAGCTGTGGATTGTGCCTGTGCCTGGCCACCAGCCCCATGGACACACAGGCTGCCTCTCCGGCCTGGCCTCAGCCCTGCCTCTTCTCTATGAACTTGCCTGGTGATTGCTGGGCAGTACCTTACCCTGGGTGCCTGACCAGACCTGCCCTGCCCACCGTGCCCAGGATAGCTCCCTGGCTATCCAGGCACCTCCCTCTGCTGGGCCGTGCTCCCCTCCCCTACGCTTACATACACCATTCTGGTTGCTCCCATCTGAGGAATATATCCACCCTGAGTCATGGACAGGGGCTCAGCCACAGCAGTAAAGCACAGTCAAAAGAGCACTATTAAGGTTACCACCATTTTCAGTCACCATCTCATTCCGCAGAAAATAAAGTATCCTGCATTTTGAGATGGAATGGAAGCTCTCAGAGATTTGCATCAGTACCAGGAGACCCTTCAAGAATCATAGAAGGGCTTGAGTTGGAAGAGACCTTAAAGATTATCTAGTTCCAACCCCTGCCCATGGGCAGGGATGCCATCCACAGGCTGCTCAGAGCCCCATCCAACCTGGCCCTGAACACCTCCAGGGACAGGGCATCTGCAACTTCTCTGGGAAACCTGTTCCAGTGCCTCACCACCCTCACAGTAAAGAATTTTTTCCTAACATCTAATGAAAATCTCTCCTCTTGTAGTTTAAAACTGTTCTCCCTTGCCCTGTCACTATCTGCCCATATAAAAAGTCACTCTTCCTCTTTTTCATAAATCCCCTTTATGTAGCGGAAGGCTGCAGCGAGGTCTCCCAGGAGCCCTCTCTTCTCCAACATGCCATTCTTTTTTCTCTGAGACTCGGTGTGCTTGGGGAGAATCAACACATCCAGCTTCTTTGAGAAATGTTTCTAGGATGATAAGGGCTCAAAAAGGCTCAGAGGGACAGGCAAACCATAAGACATTTTATACTTATCAAGTAACAGTCAAGTAACAGGTGTCCAGCCTGAGAATGCCCAGAAGGTGCAGTTCTTTCAGAGAGTAACACTGGGTATCTTGGAAATTAGTTACATAAATTGCCTGTGTGGAAGATATTATCCAATGAACAGAAGAGGTTCTGGCACAGAGCAAAGCTTTTGGCAGAATAAACTGTACCTGGTCATGCTTCAACAGGAACGTATATATTTTCTTTGATCAGGCCATTTTTTTAATAATACAACCTATAAGCTATTCTCTTGAAGTTTAAATGTAGCTAAAAACATAGGTCAAGTGAAACCATGGCTCTGATTTCCTGCATAAAGCTTTTCAGTTGCAACTTGATGTGATTTTTCAAATTTGAATTACTACTACAGACTCAAAAGTCTTTAGGAAAATTACTTTCTCTTCTGCATGTAGCAAGGATCTGCTTAAACTCTAGTAGGAGAATTAAGCTTTCAGTTAATATTCACTCAGACTGATTCTTAAACTAGAAAGTGTATTATTGGCTATGTACATATATAAAAATTTATAAACATGCAATAGCTATGAGATGAGCAAGATAGAAGATGTACATTTGGATGAAAAATATCTATAAAACATCTCAGCATCTTGAATGAAAATTATGCAGTTTTTAGAACAGTTTACATTAAATAAAGCAGAACATGAAGTAGATGTTACCAATGGCTTTACATAATATTAAAAAAACCATTTTCCTTAGTATTGAAAGTTTGATGCTTTGGATCAAGAATTTCCAATGTTTTATTCACGGTAAGACTCTGTATGGATGAACAGTCAGACAAGGGGCTGCAATAACAAAATTTAAAGTGGAGAGGCACCATAGTCCTGGTTAACTCTAGAAGAGGTATTGCTGCATTTTTTGATGTCACAAAGACAAGTCAGAAAGGCTGGAGAACCAGCTGAAACCTGGAAGGTACATGTCCCACCTCAGGATGATCTCTCTCATCAGACACAGTGCTTCTGCCCCTGGGAGGAACCAGACAACAACAAAAGCCCAGCACTGTCTTGGTTCTGTCCTGACAATGTTCATAGTTAAAGTTTTGAAGAAATTCTGATTCAAGAGCCCCTACTCTGTAGGTCCACTGAAAATACTATCATGAGATAATTGTATCTTTCAGTTAAAAGCCCTAAACGATCATCTTCTATGCCATAAAATAGGCTACAAGGCATAGTTTTTCAAAGACCCTGAACTAACATTGACATAGTATCTCCAAACATGCTTTCTAAAGAGAAAATGACCTCTTTTACCAGTTTTGTAAATTTTATAAAATTTACAGCTGCCTATTAAAAACTGGTAAGAGGTAACAACTAAAGCCTACCTTTATCCCCTAAAAACATTAAAAAGAAAATATGTAGAAAGTTAAAATAATATACTTAAAAGAAATTTAGTGTGAGAGTTGACAGCAACTGTATGTCTTGAAAACCAAACATTTTTATGCATTAGGTAACTATGATCCCTTTTCTTCTCTATTACGATTTATCTGTTAAGTAATCAAAAAGAACTGAAGGAGTAACAAATGATGCTATTAATAAACAATTGTCCATACAGACTGAGTTTATAGATCCTTCTGTATTTTTCCCCCCTCTCACTTTATTCTCTGATTCTATTACCAAGTCAACTTTTGCACTTGTTGGTGTGTGGAAAAGATTATATGCATAAACCAATTAGAAGATTGAAAGCGCTTTCCTCCTATAAGCTAGAAAACTAGTTTACTCGTGGTGAATGAGCTAATTGAGTACTAGCAAGCTGGCAAGCTTTTTATATACCACCACAGACAACTAGAACAGTCGGGCAGAGAATCTAATCTATTACATAAGCATTATACAAGGACATTAACTGGCTCTTTCCTGCAGCAATGCCACGTTTAATTCAGATATGCTCTGAGTTTCATTATATCACATCCTGTGTTTGCAGTTAATACGCAAGACATAACTGGCACAGGTTATGTGTAAGAGCTTATGCCAAAGAAAGCATATTTCTGAAGAAGCTGTCTAGGTAAAAGCTAATATTGTAGTTCCACTGCACTTTGCTTGAGATCAAAACATTACTATGAATACAGGACTTCCGCCATTAAATCTTTATCAGATTAAGTATTTACCTGAACATTTCAAAAAGCAATAAATACTGTCCTAGAAGTTGATGAGCCTCAAAAGATCAAGCAGTCTAGTTTAGAATGGAGCTTATTGTAAGAGATCAGCTGATGTACCAAGAGCACACTTAGCTCCTGCCCGAAGTGAATCCTTCTGTGATACGTCACTAATATATTAACAAGTAGCTCTTGTACAAATGTACCCCCTTAACCTCTGCTAAATCCTGCTTATCCCTGGAACATGTCCCTGATGGCAAGGTTGAGCAGCTGGACAAATTATGCTTCTCTCCATTTAAACAGAAAGGTTTTCAAAGAAATAATCAAACAGTAAGGCAAATTGCACTTAGTGGGTATGTTTTTTCTGGAATCTGTGTGATAAAATCATAAACCTGTCAATGTCAAAGGCACAGAACCCTTGACAAAAAACAATAGCAGTGGATATGGCAGACTGACAGATTCAAAGGCAGATTAAGAGGAGAGATGAGAGGAAGCAGGCTCTGATTATGGGCATGATGTCAATGAAATACATGTATTTTCCATCCTCTTCACTTTGGCTTTGCAAAGTCCTGGTTTCTTAGGAGAGTATACAAATTGTGTACTCATGCTTTAGGCAAGACAAAAAATACAGGATAGGAGTGGGAACAGCAACTGGGCTCTGCATTTGCCTTTCTTCCTTTCTGTCATATATGTTTTTAATCCGAGTTTTTCAGCAATCAGACTTCTAAAGAAAAATTGAATACATTAATTGTGAAGAATGTGTTGTCCAGGATGAACATCACAGAGCATTAAAGTGGGAAAAAAGTTCCTATATTCATTCTAACTGAGCCTCTAATCTTGAACTTCTGATCTTTGTTTGTTAGAAATCAGATCAGATAAGGACTAAGACACACAAGATTTTCTAGAAAAAGGAAAGAGGAGAAAAATCAAGCAAGCCAGAGCTCCATTTTAGCTAGAAGAGCCCTAGAATTTAAACAGCAATAGAAGCACAACAAGCCTAAAAGCACAGAAAGATCAAAGAAAGAGCACTGCAGTGAGTCTGGGACGAAACAAGCAGTGAACATAGGCATATTGTCAAGGCCAGATTCAGCAACAGGCATCAGTCCAGTTCCTTAAAGAGTAACACCAATTTGGTCAAAGGCAGCAACAACAAAATGGCCACGTTAGCTAACCTCCCTTGTGACAGATTCTCATGCTGAATAAGCATATGTGATCCTAGGGATTACATCTAGTTTAGATCAACAAGAGACAAAAGAATCCCCTGGTGTCTCTAATGGGCTGTGCATGAGGGGACATCTACTCCAGAAGTCTTACACCTGCTTACATAAAATTATTCAATAAAATCTAAGCTCTATGCCACATCACAGTGTGATTTTTGAGAATGCACAATCTCACTCACACATCAAAATAAATGTGAATCAGCAAATAATTTTAAAACAAGCCTGTATGGTCTAATCCTGCACTGTGAATATGGGAGATGAAAAAAGTATTAACAGAAACAAGATAGCATATAGGGCTAAGACAGAAGCAATTATTAGAAAAATCCCAAATAATCTAGTACATTAGAGATAGCTGGGACCAATGTACTCAAAGTCGCTCTCTTAAACAAAAAAGTCTTCAGAGATGGTCAGATACACGAGGAAGAATATTGCAGAATGTCTAGAAACAATATCTTTCTAAACCAGTACAAACAAAAGGATCCAGAAAGGACACTATACATGTATCATGTAATGAAGAAAAGAAATAAAAGAATGAAAAAACCCAACCCCAACAGTATTACAAACAATGACAGGTAATGGTTTTGACCACTGTATCAGAAATGCCTTCCAAAAAAAGGGTACACTGCAGCCTGCTTATGTGCATCCCACAGAAGCTACTCTTCAGGAATAGGTCTTAAACTGTACATTGCATTTTCCTTCAGCCATGAGGAGTGATCAGCAAGAACTAACTATGTGTCTAGGGAAAACACGAACTAGATGCCAAAGCACAATTCACTGTAGAACTGTGAGACCAGAATCTTTCCAAGGAAAATAAAAACACCAAGACAAGGCAGATAATAAAACTGCTGACTCTACCCATTAAGTTTGAAATTAAAAATCTGGATGTTACAGATTAGAACATGCTATCCCAAGAGATCCATATATACCTGTTCCTTGTAGGTCCTGGCATATTTTCTCTCATCACACAAACAGATGCAAGACCTGACCTACAAAATGGCTAATTCAAGA
>VYZQ01002212.1:202429-224289 GCA_013400655.1 Mystacornis crossleyi | reverse complement strand
GTAAACCACTCAAAGACAGAAGTAAAATCAGTTGATGCTACATACTTGAGAAAAAATATCACGGATGTGTTGCTTTCAAATAGCAGCCCAAAACCCTGTAGGCTGGTAAAGCAATGCCAGAAAACTCAGCTTACCATTTTCAGTGCTGAGAGACAGCTATAGTGAAAATTCTCTGCTCCTGATTCTATGGAGCCAAAGATCTGCCATAAACAAGCTTTGAATATAGAATGGAGAAAAAAATACTCTTTTAATTTGATGCCTCAGGTTTTAACTTATATATTTTTCAGATCCTGTAGTGACCCTGAAAAACATTCTTCACAATGGAAGGCATCAGACTGCCCAAAGCCTTTGACAGTCTTTCATGTTCTACCACACTGGAGGTCACTTAGACCTTTAAAAGACATCCTTCAGATTTTATTTTTTTTTATTACGTTCCCAGGACTGGAACATTGAAAATTAATTCCAAGAGATGCCCGCCAAGGCAGAAGCACTACAGTATCTAGCTCTTAAATGAGCACTTGTAACCTACATAACCAAAAATAGTTTACAGAGCTGGGCTTTATATCCAGTTTTACAGGTGGAATTATGATATACCAATGCCTAGATAATGTCATAGCAAGAGCCTGGAAAGAGGGAGTGTCTTTTCTGGTGATTTTCAGGTGCCAATCTCAGCCACAAGAAATCTCTGCCTGATTCTTCCAAGATGGCTATGATTGACTCTGAGTTGTGCTCCAAGTGGGATTGTGAGCTGGTCCAAATCCTTTAGGTTAACTGGTTTCAAAAGGCGGTGGTGACAGGCCAAGTGAACAGACTGCCATAGACAACAAGGGGTTCAAGCCGCATCTTACAGCTTTCCAACAAGTTACAGATTTGAAAGCAACTAACATCTACATCCAATTTGCCGACCAAATTTCTGTCCGATCAATGTGCTCTTCTTCCAACGAGCAGCAAATGACTAGGGGTTTTAAGGTTATAAGGTGACCTTAGATTCAGCTGTAAGTATGCTGAGGAGATTGCAGCACCTCTTTTGACACTAAAGTTTGATACTTAAGTATATCCGAAGAATATGAACTGCACTTTGATCCTTTCTTTGGCATTGCCTCTTCGTTGGCTTTTGTAAAAACCTCTTGTGCCTGCCGTATGGCACCTGAACAATTAACCAAGAGCTAAAATTCTCTGCATGGCAGCGCAAGCCAGTACTTCTGTGGATTTAGGCCAACTCATTTAAAAAGCACTTTGCATGCATTTTAAGAAAACCAGGAAATCCCATTTCTTCTGTGGTGGTTACAGAGAGTTCACAGAAGATAAAGGCCTTTTTGCTTAAGTAGATGAATAATCCCCAGCAAATAGAGCCTCTAACATGATACTTTAAGAATGCTTTCTGGTTTCAAAGCACAATTATTAGTATTTTTCTTTTGACAGCACTTTTTCTGCTACGCAGTTCTGCTGAAAGCTGCTTTTCTCCATTACACTGTTCATTACACTGCTCATCGTAATAGAAGTCGAAACTCCTCTTGCACAATCTGATTGTACAGTCTCCAACCAAGGGCTCATGGAGTGTCTGCCTGCTTTGAGATGCTTGATAGTGCCTTGAGGCACTATCTTGAGGTGCCTGATAGTGCTTTGAGTTTCATGGAAAGAAAAACCTAAAAACCTAAACCAAAGATCGCTAGGGAGTACAGTATTTAGTGTGATATTTCTACGAGCATATTACTTAATATTTTCATGCCCATGAGTCCATGAAGTTTGAAATCTACAGATCAAATAGGCTGAGCTCTCAAAGGTTCATTGTTTTAATTAGAATTAACTAGTAAAATTAATTTGAATACATAATTTTCTAATTAACATGTAATCTAGTTAATAAAAAATTAAACTTATTGGCCATCTTATATGCTATTCTAGTATGCTTATCATATTTACCTGGGGAAAAAAAACCCATTATCTCACCACAAAGCATGAAACTAAAAAGAAAGTTAAAGGTAGAAGGGAAAAGAAAAGTACCAACAAATTCACTATGTAAAGTGGTACTGCATTTACACACTGAAAAATTTCAATTAATGAAGCACAGGTGCTGAAAGCAAGAGCTTCATCTTTCTGGTCAGAAATTCTTGGTCTAATTTAGAAATTTTTTTTCTGACACTAACAAAATTACTGCCCTCGGAAATATGAGTTACGTAAAAACAAATAGACAA
This sequence comes from Mystacornis crossleyi, assembly GCA_013400655.1. Taxonomy (NCBI): domain Eukaryota; kingdom Metazoa; phylum Chordata; class Aves; order Passeriformes; family Timaliidae; genus Mystacornis; species Mystacornis crossleyi. The sequence goes on along the minus strand of VYZQ01002212.1, from coordinate 222,097 downwards.
AAAAAGCAATAAATGAAAAGTGATTCTTTCATGGTTAAGAAAGACAATGCAAACTCTTCAAGAATGTCTCCAGCTTTAGTTAGTTTAAAATTTAGGTACTAGTATCATAGTACAGTGGTAGAGCTTGGAGATGGTCAGTGATGCAATAAATAATTTCTGAAGAAAAATCAAGAACCAAAGCGTTTCACCCAAACTGAACCTAAGATCACAACACATTTATTCACTAACACTGCTACATCTGGGGAAAGTACACACGTGCAGGATGGTACCAGCTGCTCAGTGTTTCAGATGGTTAAATTTCAAGGTACATAGATACTTTTCCCTACAGTTCTGCAGCTGGATGTCCCGGAATCCTGGGCCATTACAGATTTATGTTGTGCCTGAATTACTTGAGAGACCAGGAAATGCCTTCAAAAAGGCTCCAGACAGCCATTCAAACCAAAATAATTGTTTATCTTTGGAATGCAATTAACAGCATGCTAAATGAGACAAAGCATCCTCAGGTTTGTCAGGCAAGTAGCTACAAACTGGAGATGAACAACTGCTGTAGCTCAAAGATACACCACTCCCAGAGTCTTGTGAAGCCTTAACTGGCTTTGGTTAGAAAATATCTGAACCGAGCTGTTTGAGATAGAAGAGCCTCCCAACTTACCAAAAATCAGCTTTGTAGTAAGAGTATAAAATCTTGTAATATGTTACCAGTTACAATTGTAAAGCAGCTTATGAACACGCAGTGAAGGTTTAAAATTTTTCATATAAAACTTATTTTCCTTGCTAAGTCCAGTGAGTAGCTGTACTAGGTTTGGTTAGGATTGAATATCCTAGGATTCTAGGGTTCTTCAGAGCAGCTTATAGGGGGGATATGTTTTAGATGTGTGATGGAAACAGTGTCGATAACACAGTATTTCAGTTACTGCTGAGCAGTGACTACACAGAGTGAAGGCCTTTTCTGCTTCTCACACGGCTCTGCCAGCACACGGGCTAGGGGTGCACAAGAAAGGACCAGAGGGGACACAGCCCAGACACCTGACTCCAACTGACCAAAGATACTTCCCTTGCCGTATCTGGTCATGCTGAGCAATTAAAGCTGGCGGAGGAAGAAGGAAGTGGAAGATGGTTGGAGTGATGATGTTTGTCTTCCAAAGTCACCATTACATGTGATAGAGCCCTGCTTTCCCTGCACACCTGCCTGTCCATGGGAAGCAGTGAATGAATTCCTTTATTTGCTTTACTGTTTACCAATTAAGCTGTCTTTATCTCAACCCACAATTTTTTGCATTTTTCGCAGATTCCTTCCCTTATCCTGCTGGGAAGGAGCTAGCAAGCAGCTGTGGGGGGCAGAGCTGCCAGATGGGGGTAAACCGTGACACTTGAAACTAATTATATTTTTAAAGACAACCCAGTTTCCAATAAATGGGGCAGAATTAACCATAAAATGGGTACACCTAATCCAAAAATTGCAAAATGAGGGCTAGTATCCTCAATGTCTTTTGTCCAAAATGTTCACTCTGCTTCAATTCTCTAGCAGAAGTTAGTTATAACCACCAAACCACATTCATCTCTGACTGTAGCTCATGCACCGTCAAAAACAAGCATAAGCACCTACATACGAATGTAACTACCTTTTACAATAATAAAGCAATCCTTCTCTCAAATAAAACATCTCGCAACATGCGTTGCAAGTCAAAGATGTACTGCTGGCTTACCCTCTTGGACCACAAACAGGAGAACAGGAGTACTGAGTGAGAGAAAGGATGAAATGTAGCCCAACATTTTGTCTCAAACAATACTGCAATTGAAAACCTGCGAAGAGCATAAAGGCATATCTAGTATATTTGTCAAATACTTCCATAATCTCTACATATTTTTAGTAATAGTGCTCAAGCACTTCCCGAGCTTGATGTAGTTGCTAAGTATTTATGTAATCTTCAGTGTGTTTCTTTTCCACAGATTTGTTCCCTGAATCCATGTAAATTTTTAGTGCTCATGAAAACTTATGTTAACCAACATGAGAGGTCCAGCACAACACTAAAAGCATCTTCAAGTTCAATTACCACACTCTTATCCAATTAAGCTGTCTTCTTAACATTTGTTAAGAACATTCTCAAACATCAGCCAATCTAACAAAGCCAAAACATCAAAAAATTAATCTGGTCAGTCTATATTCTCTAAACCACCAAATCTTAAGTATATTTACCTAAAGAATACATGCTGGCAGTGGATAAAACCTCAATCACAAGCCATGGCTGAAACCTTATCCTAGGCATATGGGAACTGAAGGACGAAATAGCAATGCCACTATTTTTTTCTGCTCGTATCATCCCATCCTTTAATCTTAATAACAAACATTTGCTAATCCTAGGCTTTGGTGCAGCAACCTGCTTCTAATTGCAATCAGCCCGGCACACAGTTAAACTTTAATAATTTCTCCCAGCCAGTCCAGCCTTTAGCCTGTTTCTGCTGGTCCTTAAGGATGCATCAGCAATAAATATTGCTCTTAGTTACTGTGCTCTCTAAAAAGAACTCCAGCACTGCTCTGACCTTCCCCTATATACATTGGTGACCTCTGCCTGTGTCACAATTACCCCTAAATCACTTGCATCTCTTGGCACCAACCATTAACTCCTCACTTTCGTCCCTAATAGCCCAAACCCTAATTGAGATAGATGCTGATGGCTTAAGTTTAATTCAGAAGATTTGGTTTGATGGCATAGAGCTTCATCAAATTAATTTTAAAAGCATTTTAATTCATTATCCATTCTTACTAGCCAGAATCTCTTTCAGTGCCGCCAAAGACATCAATTCCTATTCAGCATAGCTGTTGAAACCTGGGAAGGATCAGATTCTCAGTAGCCTCTAATGGTGCAATTAAGAAAAGCTATAAGGGCAGCAGTTCTTTTGAGCTCTTCAGCCTGTCATGTCTAGCAGCTGCCTAGCTCCTGAAGGGAATTGCTGTCTAATTAGAAAGCAATAATAAAGAGAGACCCAATGGAGTATCCTGCAGAGACCCAAGGGAAGGCTGGCTGGGAAGTCTGGCTAGCAAGTTCAAAGGAATTTTCCTGCCTTCTCCATATGCTTCTGAGGTCCCACTCCAACAGTGCAATACATCCACCAAAAATCCTGATTGATTTTCCACAGCACAGATGTACTGTGCTGACTGTTCTATTGTGAGGAAAAAAAAAAAGCCTGATTTGACTAGAAATTAAGGGAAGTGGTTTTAAGGTGATCAAAATATATTGCACAGATATTTGAATACATTACTCTCAGAAGATTTCTGCACTAATTTTATCCACAACAGATGAAATTATAACACTGTAATTCTTTTTGGTAAGCACTGACAGCTTTCAGGATAAAAAAAAAACCAACAAAGCAAAAAACCAGCCNCTGGCTGGGAAGTCTGGCTAGCAAGTTCAAAGGAATTTTCCTGCCTTCTCCATATGCTTCTGAGGTCCCACTCCAACAGTGCAATACATCCACCAAAAATCCTGATTGATTTTCCACAGCACAGATGTACTGTGCTGACTGTTCTATTGTGAGGAAAAAAAAAAAGCCTGATTTGACTAGAAATTAAGGGAAGTGGTTTTAAGGTGATCAAAATATATTGCACAGATATTTGAATACATTACTCTCAGAAGATTTCTGCACTAATTTTATCCACAACAGATGAAATTATAACACTGTAATTCTTTTTGGTAAGCACTGACAGCTTTCAGGATAAAAAAAAACCAACAAAGCAAAAAACCAGCCTTTTTTTATATTATTTATATTTCTATTTAGTATTTTGATCATTAGAGACACATAAAAACAAGTTGCATTTACTATCAGAAAGACAGTATTAGTCAAAAGACAAGGAATTTTTAATATTTTTATCCTTGCAACTGCAAGCTTCCTTCTAAAATAAAACAGAAAATCTATCTTACAATTACCACAAAATCATAAATTTACAAGGCAACATTTTCTCAGGCAGCCTGAAAACATCCCTTTCTCTTTCAAATACAGGGATAGTTACATTTCTTAGGTTCTCACAGATTTACACAAAATTTTTATAGTAATTGTCTCTGTCTCATAAACATCCCAAACAAACCGAGTAACAGAATGAACACAAACAGATATCAAAGAGAATCTCAGAATCAGAGAATATTCTGAATTGGATTCCTCTAGGACCATCAAAGTCCAGCTCTAGGCCCTGCACAGGACACCCCAAGAACAGCACCATGTGCCTGAGAGCACCATCCAAACACTTCTTGAACTCTCAGGCTCGGTGCTGTGATCATTTCCCTGGGGAGCCTGTTCCAGTGCCCAACCACCTTTAGGGTGATGAACCTTTTTCTAATATCCAGTGTAAACCTCTCCTGAAAAGCTTCATGTGATTCCCTTGGGTTCTGTCATGGGTCTCCAGACAGGAGATCAGTGTCTGCCCCTCCTCTTCCCCTTGTGAGGAAGCTGCAGACTGCAATGAGGTCTCCCCTCAATCTCCTCCAGGCTGAAAAAACCAAGTGACCTCAGCCACTCACACGGCTTCTCCTCACAGCTGACCCTTCACACCGTTGTATTCATATTCAAAATGCCATTGACCAGGACTCCCAGGTCCTTTTCTGAGTTGTTACTCTCCAGCATCTCATTCCCCGGTCTGTCCATATATCCAGGGTTGCACCATCCCAGGTACAGAATCTGGTACTGGTCTTTGTTAAATGTCATGTGGTTGGTGATTGCACATCTCTCCAATTTGTGGAGGTCTCTCTGTAGGGCCTCTCTCTCTTTGAGGGAGTCAACAGGTTCTTACAATTTTACATCATCTATGAACTTGCTTAGTGTCCCTTTCAGTCCTGTGTCCAAGTCGTTTATGAAGATCTTGAAGATCTTGAAGAACACAGGCCCAAGGATGGAGCCCTATGGAACTCCACTAGTGACAGGTCCCCAGTCTGATGTCACGCCACTCACATGCCTGACCCATGAGCCAGTTGCTCACCCATCCATGCTGTATTTATCCAGCTGTGTGCTGGACATTTTGTCCAGAAGGATCCTGTGAGAGATAGTATCAAAAGCTTTACTGAAATCCAAATATCTAATAAGTAATTGTTGTATCTCCCATGAACACAGCTTACAATGTGTGTCTAAGACTTACTTCTAATTTCCCCAATGCATTAAAAAAAGACACGGTAAACTGCCTTTGATAAAACATTTCCAGTCATTACCAACACTTGCCCAGTATTAGGAGAAAATAATTACCTGAGGAAACATAGAGCACTCTGTTCAACACAGGGTTTACCAAACAAAATGAGGAATGAATCATAGAGTGAGACAGTACAGTTGTTTTATCACCATGTTCAGCAGGTTTTCTCAACAATTATAAACAGCATCAGTACTATTCATTTTATCCCAGAGCAGACTCCTGGAGAACCAGCTCAGTACTCTTAGTGCTGATGACAATGACACAGATTAAACTTTATATCAGAAAATTGAATATTCCCTGCATTTGGGTCTAAAACTGTACTTTCTAGGATACGAATGATGTTTGTACCTTTTTCTTGTAGATCAAGATTACATCTGTATTACATCTTTACTGTAATACAGATATTCCTCATTATACAGCACCTTTCCATTTCCAAATAATGAAATAACATATCTATCTGTCTGCTATCAATTGCATTCCCACCATTCTGACATCACAAACTCTATAAGAAAGGGGAAAGCAGTCTAGAGACACTGTGAAAAATTGAAAAATGACATACAGCCTCCATTTTGCATAAATCACCACAGTCTGTAGTTCTAAATTTTGATCATAAGCCTAATCCGAAGAAAAAGCTCCCTATAAACTTTAGCAGGCTGTAGATCACAACTTGAACTGCTTAGCTGCTTGTTCTCTCCCCCAGAAATTCTGTAGCTTAAAGCAGTGGTCTCCAAAGCAGGCAGCACACACAAGGAGAAAAAAAAGACTAGATCTTGAGTAGTGCATGTATGTAACTGAGAAAGGAATAAATACATATATATATTGGAAGGGTGCACTCAAAAACCTTTCACTAATTGGGTTGTGCAATAAAAAAAGTTTGGAGACCGTTGGCATATAGCATGACTAAGGAAAAGAAGAATCCGTTTCAATGCTTCAGTACTTTCAGAGGGACTAAGAATGCTAAAATATCTTTCTGATACTGACTTTGGCATATAAATTCCAATCCGTCTGGGAAACAAGGACAAGAGAGACAAAAGGCTATTCAAAATGTTAAAAGTGTTTCCAAGGGGAAACTTTTAGGCCCCCTGTGTTCTGTTCCTAGCTACCAACAATTTCCACTGAGTTCTACAACACCAGGTTTTCATACAGATCTTTGATGAGAGGGCACTAAGATGTGTGTAGGTTTTCAGCAGGATGAAGATCTTACTGAGACTAAGTACTGTAGTAGAATAGAGCATTTAATCAACTCACTTAAAACTTACAGAACAAAACAATATAGCAAGTATTGAAAGTATAGCAAGTGCTGAAATCCATTTTTCAGCTATTTTATAGCACTGTTCTCCGCAGCTTCATGAGAAAATGGGGATACTTTTTCAGTAAAATTTTTGTTTCAAGACAAAAATGATGTACACAAAAATTTAATAAACTGTCACTAGCCTTACTCGATTTAAATTAATTATCTACAGCTCAACAGATGCTACAGGAAAGTATTTCCTGACAATTTAGTCAAGGTTTATCAGGTCATTTGCTGGACTTAGAAAGACGTGATTTGACCTAAAACATATTTTCATCCATTCATCCAAAAGGCCTTAGTAACATTTCAGAACAACAAAAAAATGAGTAGGAATAGGTTAGACAGGAAATTAGCATCTGAGCTGGTGTAACTTTGGAATTTTTTGTGTCACAGATTTCTTGTCTTCCCCTCTTACACTATCAGCATTTCTGATAATATAAATACTAATTAATTCAACTACAAACAGGATAGTTCTGTATACTAAGAGCTGTTCCATCAACTAAGATTTTTCTTCTTCTTTTTTTTTTTTTTTAAGTCACATCAACTCTAAATATGCCTGAGTACTACTGAGGACACTAAGATGCCACATGGAAATGCATATGGCACTGAAAGATTGAGATGCTTAATACTGAGAGTTACCCCTGTTTACAACAGGGGCACTCTGCATCACAATGGTTTATCACAAGATAAACACAAAAGACATGCTACAGTTAAAAAAAAAAGTTACAGGCTTAATGAAAAAAACAACAATACAAACTATTTATTCTGTGTTACCATGGCTCTGCATTGTGATCCAGTTATTGTAGTATGTTACTAGACTACAGAAGAAACAAATCACTCAGTCACCACTAGGACATCTTCAAGCTACTCTACCTTATGTAAAATAACTTTCCTTTATTTTCTCTGACAGCTAAAAACCAAAAATGTCCCTGGTAGCTTAAATATCATCAGAAAAAAATTTGATAAACTGTTTGAAGCACTAAATATGAAGGACAGCATGGCCAAAACAGCAACAACAAAGTTGCTAAGCAAAGGGTGCAGTGGGGAGAAGGAACTAGATACTGGCAGCCTGCAACAGAAAAGTTAGCAAAATGGGAATCAGGGTGTGAAATATAAAATAGAAACATGAATATACGAAATAAGAAACTACTGTGTAGTAAAGGCTGTGTAACTAGATATGAAATAAACACAAAGGGGCATTTGAGATTGATTTCAGGAGAGAAATAAGTGATACAACTGAAACCTTCATTTAAGGAAGAAAAAAAAAAAGAAGAAAAGGCCCTAAGCACATACATCAGATACCTTTTTCATTTGAATCCTGACAGTGCCATGTATTCAGGCTTACACTAGGATGAGAAGGCCACAGAAACAGAACTTACAAGTCAAAACAGTGACAGTGAACGTCAGTGTTCTCTATTTATTTGTCTTTGTGGAAAGAAACAGATATTCAGAAATATACAAATTCACACTAAACATCCAGCAAACAGCAAATAATTTAAAAATAACTGAAGAGATGCAACTTACACAGAAATATTTTAAGAAATTAATAGGAAGAATTCTTTTTTTAACCATTCTTGCTTTCCTCAGATTCTTTATGACATAAAACAAACATTCCAGGCACTTGGAATTGTCTTTCCCTTCTGTAAGTGACACTGATGTGCTATAAGAGTCATTAATCATTTTGCCCCCAAAACTGCAGCTAGTTTAGTTCCTCCACCTGATGAAAATAGAGAGCCCTCACTCCCAAAATTATTGTCCTGGTTCACAGTTTCGCGGTTCTTTTAAACCCAAAACCATTTCAGTGAGCTCGTAGCTTTTGATAGTCCCCGAGCAGCAGCTGAAGGCTTCGTTCCCCTTGCTGTGCTCAAGGTCCGAGGTCAGGCTGCCAGACCAGGGCTGCTCCGAGACACGCACGGCACCGGCGGGGCAGGATGGCGCTACCGGACAGGAGCGCCCCAAGGCCACCAGGTGGGAGGGAGTACAACTTCCACACAGCTGGGCCTCCAGTTTGAACAAACGAGCAAAAACCCCAAGAACAACCAAACCCCACCTGGACTTCAGAAACCACATTTAACGAAGCACCCACAGGAGCAAGCGAACTTTCTTAGCACAGGGCTACGGACACGCACCCGTGTCCGGCCGGTGCCACGGCGACAGGGCCTCTATGCACAGGTGCCCTGCCGACCTCCACGGCCGGACGGGCCGAGGCAGGGAAGCCTCGGGGGAAGTTTCCAGCCGGCCCCGGGGGCGGCCGCAGCAGCCCAGGCCGGGAACCGGGTTTTCTCCCGGCGCGCCGCCCGTGTCGGGCCGGCCGGCGGGGGCTGCCCTCCTCCCGCGCCCACCCTCCTTCTCTCCCGGGGCTCTCACGTTTTGCATAAGGCGCTGGTGCGGTTGGAGAGCTCCTTCTTCTTGCCCCCCTTGGCGGCCATGGCCGCGGGTCGGTGCCGCCGCGTCCGCCGCGTTGCCAGGCGACCCCGCGGGCCGCGCGCTGTCCCCGTGCCGCGGGAGGCGCCGCGCGGGCCGGTGAGGGGTGAAGGGCTGGGGCCGGGCCCGCGCCCAGCCCGGACACGGCCCTCGCTGCCCACTTCGTGTTCGAGAAGCCAAAGAAATGGCACGAAGTGCCTTTGCGGGCAGAGGTTTGGCTTCGAGGGCAACAGATACCGCTTTCTGCGGCACCGACAGGAATCTGTCCCACAGAACGTAGTTTGTTTGCATGCCGGTGATAATCAATTGCGAGAAGCCGTCGACTCCGTCGAAAGCAGAGAGGGCCTGCAGAAAGGGCCTGCAGAGAGACGTGGACGAGGGAGGGGACTGGGCAATCACCACTTGTATGAAGTTTGACCAAGACCAGTGCTGGATTCTGCATCTGGGACGGAGCAACCCTGGATGTACAGACAGACTGGGAAACAGGCTGGACAGCAGCACTGCGGAAAGCTTGGGACACTGGGGGCCTTGGTCGATGGCAACTTGAATATGAGTCAGCTCTGCCCTGGCAGCCTAGAGAAATTTTAGAGCTTGCTCTTTATTTTAGAGCAAGTCTTTATTTTCCTTTTTAATTTCAAATTGAGGCAACTAATTAATTCCTGCTATGAAGCCCGTGATTACCAAAGTGAATGCAGTTCCACCAAGGTCAGATAAAATTAGCATTAATCTGCTGGTTCTGAATTCAGCAGAGAGTTGACTTCAACTTAAGTTTATAAGCAGACTTTTTCGGATATATTCCAGAGACTGCATTATTGCTAACAGCTCCTATTTCTAACTCTTAACCTATTTGCTGTTTCCCAGTCTGTAATGATGAAAAATCCTTGGTAAAAGAGAATATAGTTCTTTGTTTATTCTTATTCAAGCTAAGCCTTTTTCAAATATAAAAATCAGTGAAAATCTATTTTTCAAATTGGAGAGGGCATGAGTAGATGAAAAATAGGAGGAAAAATATGCAGATGTTGCTACATCTAGAGGCTTATTTTAGACAAATGTCAGATCTTGACTTATATCAAGANAAAACCCTTGAGAGAAACCATCTTATTTAAAACAAAAAGGGTGAGGTGAAGAGGTGACCCCCGTGGGGGGGATGAGCATGAGTGGATGCGTGGGGCACGGGGTTTCTCTGTCCCTGTTCCCTGGTCATGTGTACCCCAAATCCTGTCCCCCACTGGTCAGTTTGAATGTAGCCCGCAGGAATCCTGTACTTAAGGGAGTGTTCACGGGACCCCGGGGGGGTTGTTCCAGACCTGTTCTGGGGGCAAGTCGCTGTCGGAGTCCCTGCCGGGCTCCGGCCATGTGCGGCCAGGGGGAATAAAATCTGAAAACATCTATCAAATATCGTCTCCTTGATTCTTCCACGGGCCAAGGCTGTCTCCCAGGGAAAGGTTGCAGCCACCCCACTGCAACAAGAAAAGCATATTTAATACAGAGCCTTTAATTCTTTGTTCTGTTAAATGATAGTTACTACACAGGAAGTTCAGAATGGACCTGACCTTTTACCATAAAATCCAACAATAAATTTTTTTTTGCTAAGAGTGATGGCATTAAAAGCATGTATCTAAGGGCTTTGTGAAGGAAAAATAAAAGGGATCTCAAGTTTTACATCCATCAAGTTAGATCTTTTTATTTAGCCAAGAACTTAATTTAGAATTCCATAACCTAACAGCAATGACAAGGACAGTTTGTTTGGAAAGAGAAATTAATCTGAATTTCAAACAAGCTACTTTTCTAACTGACAAAGAATCTGTAAGGTCACATCAGCTGTTTCACTGCCGTTATGTCTCAAGCCATGAAGTATATCTGACAGACACTCCCTGAAGGGAAGAAATTGTTCGGGTAGAGGCAGCCTGACAGTTAGAAAATGTGGAATAAATGCACAAGACAACCAAACAAGTGTTAGGAACCCTTTGAGATGTCACAATACAAATACTAAGATAGCATGTACTGGTTCGCATTGGGTGGATGACCTTCTGGTCATCATTCTTCCAAGATGCCACTCAAAACACTAGCTTGTTTTTCCCTGAAAGCATCACATCAACGGCTACATGCAAGTCACTTATAAGAAACCAGCCTTTTAATCTTAAGTATTTTGCACTTTTTTATAGCAACACACATTAGTTGGAGAGCGCAGAAAAAGAGTAACTATGAACAGGAACACTACCAAAACCCCTCAGGGGTCTCGCAGCTCAGACTTAACTCTCCTCTTGATTTTACAGAAGGCACAAGGACTCCAGAACAAGACAGTAAAAGTTTTTGCCTTAAGAGAAGACCTGGGAGTGTGATGGTGGGGCAAACCAAAATGCCTAGAAATAGCTGATGAGTAGGCTAAAGACACTCATTTTTCTCAGAGGTGTCAAGTGACAGGAATAAAATCAATGTGAGAATTTAAATACAAGAAATTCCTCTTTACAATAAAACTTTTTTTTAATTACAGTCAAGGTGGTCAAACACTGGAACAGGTTTTCCAACAAGACTGGAGCTTTTATCAAACTGGACATGACCATGAGCAACCTGCTTAAGGTCTGAGCAGAGCTACATGATCTTCAAGGCCACTTCCAACCTTACCCATTCCATGGTTCTGGGAAGTTTTCCATGAAAAAAGGGTTAAGGTCAAAATGAGCTGGAGGCTTCTGTAGGAAGAGATGCTGCATTTTCAAGCATGAGGTTACAACAGTCATGAGATGAAAGGGAAATAGAATGGATTTGATGTTGTATTTTTGAGTCTTTTTTCCCATGTCTTACCAAATGATAGGAAAATCTAAATTCTGAAATTAATGCATTTAACAGATAAAAAGCCCCGTTGCCCTTAACTTCCAATACTCTCTTTTGTCTATTTGCTAAGTGAAAGAGTAGGTAGAAGAGACGTAGGGAAGGTACGGGTCAGTGGGAAACTGTGAACAGAGGAGGACAGCAGTGCACTGGCATTTGATTAAGAGCAGGCTGTGAAGGATCAGGAAAAGAGTGAAGGGTGATCGAAGAATAATAATGCCTGAGAAAATGAAAACACTGCAGTATGTGATAGAGCCTGGGAGGAGCAGTCTGTGCTCTAAGTCAGGAACAGTCACAGAGGTGACATAGGCCAGGGAACTAAATTTGAGCAAAACCATCCTCAGACAGGTGGACTGAAGCTATGCACAGGCAGCTCTAACTCTCTTAACTCTTAACGTGAGGCTAGGGAGTAAAATGGGGAAATGGATGATGAGAGCTTTCTTGGGTAAACTGATGGAATAAGACTAGGTAGGGGAAAAAAGTCACAGCCAGCTGCCTAATAGAAAATAGTCTTTGCCTAGGGACAGGACTTTGTGCCTACTGCCATTTCAAAAATAACTTACAGTGCTATGTCTCATCTGGTCTTGTCAGGGACATGGTTTTTCCAACATTCCAGCCTCTCTTGAATTTGACATGGTGCCAGAAAGGACTCTGATAAACCCCACCTATGTTACTATTCCCACTTACATTTTTCCCAAGTTCTTTATTTGCTAGAGTGCCTTTTTATCCCATTCTCATGCTATAATCTCATTTTGGAGAAACACAGATCCAAAATACTTGCTCAATATCAAGCAGCTGTTTAAGTTCAATTTAAATACAGCAATACCATTAAGTCCCATGGGACTACTCAGGGCACTTATTTAGGTCAAAGTGTGAAGTGGGGACCACCACAGCTTTGATCATCTCTCCACTCAAATATAGGGATAAAACAGTGTATGCCCCAAGAGCAGGCAGCAGAGGAAAATCAAAGTAGCTCAGAGAACCATGCAGACCCATTGCCTTTCTTCTGTAAATTTACATTTGATGAATCATAACAGGAATATCTATGTCAAAAATTAAAGGCCTTCTGTGTTTGATACAGTGTGAAAGACAACTGTGATACTCGTAACTGCTGAAACTGCTACAAAATTGTGATATAGACAGAGGAAGTAGTATTACCTCTTTAAAAAACTCTTGATATTTGGCTAAAAGATACAATGAAATTGTGACTGTAGCCTGAGGAACAGAGGGGTATTTGTTTTTAAAATGAGAATACACAATCTTAATGTAGTGTAAACTACAGAACTGCAGAACCTATTAAATCTCTTAGTACACTGTTTTACTTTAGTATTTTGGTTTTTTACCAAATGAATGTAACCTTTTTGCAGGAGATTTAAAAAGTTATGTCTTCTTGTTCTAAGTAAAGGCATACTGCAGATAATAGCAGATCCCTTTTAACAGTGATTAACTTTAGTGTGTTTTAAGTGTGGTTGCAGTTGTATATGCAGGCTAAAAGCAAAAAGCTGTACTATTTAAAAAAATGCAAAATGTAAGATTGCTGGATAAATGTTTTAATATAAATGTGATTAACATTCTTCATAAAAAGTTAGAAACAAGACTATAAACTGATGTAAGAGGTCTTCAAACTTGTTTTTTGAGTCCACCAAATAAAAAGATAGTCTTCTCAAAAAAAAAAACAAAAACAAACCTACAACACAGTTTACACTCTCTAACTTCTGAAACTCATACAAAGTACACAAATTATTGTGACACTTATGCCATCATCCATATGCAAAGTGCCACCATAACCATTTGAGCTATAATAAGTCTCATCTAATTGTGCTTAAAACCATAACCAGTGAAACAAAGTGGCATCCTGGTGGGCAATCTAATTGAAAATTTTTGCTCCTCAAACTATTAAATACTAGAAGGCAGCAATTGTGGGCATCTTGTGGCAAACTGCCATTGAAAACAGCAATTCTTTAAGTTTCAAGCAAAGTAGTTTGCCTCTGTGGTGGGTTGACCCCGGCTGGACACCAGGTGCCAATCAAAGCCACTCTATCACCCTCTCCCTCAGCTGGATGGAAGACAAAAGGCTCATGGGTTGAGAGAAGAACAGGCAGCGATCATTCCCGAGTTACTGCCATGGGTAAACAGAGTTGACTGGGGTAAATTAGTTTAGTTTACTACCAATCAGATTGGAGTAGGCTAATGAGAAATACAAACTCAATCTTAAAAACACCTTTTCCAACCTCTTCCTTCTTCTTGAGCTTATCTTTACTCCATTTTCTCTACTTCCTCCACCCAGTGGTGCAGCAGGATGAGAAATGGGGGTTTGCAGTCGGTTCATCACGTTGTCTCTGCTGCTCCTTCCTTCTCAGGGTGGACTCCTCACATTTCTCCTGCTCCAGCATGGGGCCCTTCCCACGGGAGACAATCTTCCAGAAACTTCTCCAATGTGAGTTCTTGCCCTGGGCTCCATGAACTGCTCCAGTGTAGGTTCCTTCCATGGGGTGCAGTCCTTCAGAACAGACAACTCCAGCATGGATTCGCCCCAGGGTCCCATGGCCTGTCAGAAAACCTGCTTCAGCATGGACCTTTCCATGGGGCCACAAGTTCTGCCAGGAGCCTGCTCCAGCATGGGCTTCCCACAGGGTCACAGACTCCTTCGGGAATGCACCTGGTTCTGTGGTGACATCAAGTGCTGGGTCTCTAGGAATGACTTAAACTATTCCCCAAAGGTTAATTATTACAGAGAAACAAAGATGTGTTCGATCTAAAGAGACTAAACACTAGTACAACGCAACGGACCCGACACAAAGTTTAAACAAAACTCTGGAGCTTGGAATAGGTCATATTTTTCTAGTACAGCAGTTAAGATATACCATACAATCCTATACTGAAAAAAAAAAATCAGTTTGTGTCTGTCTTCCGCATATTTTTCCAAATCAAAGTTTTTGGGTTAATTAGGATAGGACTTCATGCCTAGTTTAACTGACTTAAAACACTTCTCCATGAACTGAAGTCCCATTTCTCTCTACCAGGGACATGCTACCATTTCCTTCCTCGGCCAGTCTTTTCTTACAGTTTTCTTGTTCTGACCAGATCAGCTTTCCTGATGCACCTGCTCAGTCTCAAACATGACAAAGCTCCCCCTCCACACAGGAGTAGTGAGAATGCAGTTTGTAGCACAAAACAAGACTAGCCTTCTATTAAAGCTCAAATTCTTTTCCTCAGACAAGTGAAAGAAGATTTGAGAAAAAAAAGAAAGAAAGACTCCATCATGCAGGTAGAAGATATTCTTTTTCTACTACTGGCCTCAGTAGTGACAACCTGTATCAAAATCAGTACATTCCACCAGTTTTAGAATCCTGGCCTTTCTACAGTCATGCAGAGGGTTACATGAGGCCATGTACAAAAAAAGGAAAGAGCTTAAATACAGCAGCAGTAACTCTTCAAGCAAAGACATCCTTGAAAATAACCTGCATAGGATTATATTATCAGTGACAGGAGCCAGGTGAGATTCATGCAGTCACAAAGCTTGAGTTTGGTCTCCATTCTGCTGTTAAATCTAAACAGAAAAAAACCAAAAATTCACAATCCACTATAGCTGGGGAAACTGCCTGAGGAGTAGGCATTTACATTTGTGCAGCTTTAATTGAAGTTTAAAAAAAGACAGTACAGTGGAGATTAAACATCTTATCCAAAGCTTGAGTTTACAGTCCAAATGGAGTTGTTCAAGTGACTGAATAGGAAGATTATGGTAGTTTCAACTCTTGAGGGCAGTCAGGCATTGAAACAACTTTCCCAGGGCCATACAGTCTTCACTGTTGGAGGCTAAGACCAGACCACATGAACACCTAAGAACCATGCTGTCATCTTGCTTGGAGAAAGACACTGGCATAGAAGACATCCTAAGATCCCTTTCATCTGAATTATCTTAGGCTCCTAAGCTAAATAAGCCCAGTTTTAGTTTATGCCAAGTCTTAGTGTAGTAATTTTAAATAAGCCTTTAACATAGCAGATACTAGAAGATACTAGAAAAGTTGTTTTCAAATATCAATGAAAGCATTTGAGTACAGGGTGGAACATACATGAGGATTCATGTTCTCAAAAGCATACACCAACACACATAAGATGCCCAAATATATTTATTTAACTCTTAAAAAGCATGTTACTCTTTAGAAAAAGGACAGCCTAAGAAATATCAATATAGATTAAAGTGTATTAAATCCTGCATATGCCTAATTCTGATGTTTACTTAAACATCAGCACCATCAAACCCAGCAAGATAAAGACTTCTGAAGTCAGTAGCAATGAGGTACCAGGACAGAAGAAACCCTTAAAATAAAGAGGAACTTCAAAGCTTATGAGCCTAGCAGAGCCAGAGTTCCAGAAGACATTCAGAAACCATGAAATCTTTCTATTCCTTTTGAAGTTCATTTGCTGCCAAAAACACATGTATTATAACAAAGAAACATAAGCATCTCAGTATACACTTACAAACTGGTAAGCCAGTTCATCAGTTCAAAGCAGTCAAAAGAGTACAGCACTGTTCTAAAACATACGAAGACAGGGCTTGGGGCAGAAAGGCTGACAGACTAGCAAGAACCAGTTAAGCTATTTCCCTCAAGACCTCTCTCCTTGCTCATGGTATTCAGAATCACCTCTAGACAGAAGGAAAAAGCAAGTTCATCAACACAGGACAGTAAGATACTTTCTGTACTCTTGGTAAAGTTTTCAGTGTTAGTGCATGAAAAAGTTAGTGGATTATTTCTGGATGTGCATAGGGGTGAGGTTACCATAACTATGTGCCAGCAGTATAACTGTATTCAATAATGTGTTTCATATGTAAAGTATTAGCTGAAAATACTCAGCCTTAAATTGCTGGAGACGCATTTTTATTAGGATCTCTATAACCATGTCTTTCCCTTGTTAAACACAATAATTTAACCATCTTGTTTTTACTCAGTGGTAAAAGCCATCTACTCCACTCAGTCTTAGTGACCACATGAAGAAAGATACCTCCCATCTGCCATTGGCCCCTTCAAGATTTCTGGGATGTCTTGATCCAGGAGAACTAGCAATGAGACAGATCCTCATGGTGGGGGATAATAAATAGGGACAATTGTGCCGGTGAGAAGGCTCAAGTGGGACATAAATGGTGACAAAAGAAACGTTTACTTTAAAGGTGCAAGAGTCTATTCAGCTAAAAGTGAGTCCTATTTGGAATGTAGCGTGTGTCCTAGAAGCAAACTAGACACTGAATGTTGTCTTTGTTCCTTTTTAGGAGTGTAAACACTACCTTATGTTCTCAAGTAAGAAGACACTAATCAGACTTAGATGCAGACACTCAAGCAAGTGGAATGATAACTCACAAGATACTCAGTTTCATGATAAACAAGAATATGTAAACACCCAAATGAGTCACCAATTCAGATAGTACCAGACACCCCATATGGATTGTCACAACACAGCACCATAGCAGCATTCTGATTTAAGGCAAAGTCTTGCTGCTCATCCGATCACATTTACTGAACGGTGGTAGCATTAGCAGCACTGTGATTTACTCTCTGCTTTCAATGGGTCTAGGTCCAGTTTTGGTTTCCCCACATCATTCTCTTCATTAGGAAAGGTTTTGTAATTGGCAAGGATGTTTTCCACCAAGAATCGAGCAGCTTCATCGATGTTGATGTTGTCCTAAAAATGTTGAAAGCAAAGAAGTCAGTGATTTTTTGAAACGGTCACACATTCCTATTAAAAAGCTGTCCAAAAAGAAAAGATTCCTTCAGTCTCCTCAGCAGGACACAAACAGTTTAGGTGCAAGAAGTCATTGCTCACACTATTTTCTTGAAAAGAGTTAGCAGAAAGGTTTGAGGCGAAGTTATTCACCCATATTACAAAATGAATATTGACTCCAATCTAGTAGGCAGTCAGGGGAATGAGTGTCATCTGCATTTGGAAGACTCACAAATGCCAAAGTGCATTTCTACCTCAGGAAAGATCACAGGCAATTACACCACCTCTAGTATTGTCCTACTTTTTGGAGCCTTTTTCTATTTCTGATGGAGTTTGGATGCACTTATTTATGTAGAAGGATTTTTTCCATGAGCCTCAAAAATCACAACTATTTCCAAGCGCCTCATCTAGCCACTGTACATATTCTTGTGCATACTTTGAAGAGTAGCTTCACATACACTCTAAAGAACATGCAAATGCAGGATACTTAGATATTTACTTGTCAGAATATCCCAGTTTCTGAGGGCCCAAGCTGCCCTAGTGCCAAGGAACCTCTGGCCACAGGTTAGACCCAGCTGTGCCATCTGATAGCACACAGTTTCCATGTTTGGAATTGCTCATCTTTGGTTCCAAAGGAAATACCAGCCCACTATATTATTGATGACTAGACTTAGGATCCACTTATCAGTTCCAGCAGAAAGGCAAAAGTAGATTAATAGGATATTTAAGTGGGTAGGAGTTAAAACTATCAACTATTTTGGTATGCTTAGAAAACAAGAAAGCCATCCTAAATTTTTGCTATTTTAACTACAACTCTTCAGAGTCCTACACAAGTCAACTAATACCTAAGCTAGAACTGTTATTGTCTGGATTTTTCTGTACACCAAGAACCTTGTTTTACATTTTCCTGTCTTAAATGCCACCAAAAATGCAAGTTGTCACTAGAACTTCACATTAGCTTTTGTTCCAATGTTACTTGCATTTATTTTTAAGCCATAATGCAGTTTATACACAGCAATGTTCAGGCAGGTAAAGCTCCAGGGAAGATTATACCAAAGCAGAATCTTGGTATTCTTTCTGAGTATAAAGAGCCTTAGGAATAGAGTTTTAGTAACAGATGGGCAAGTTTGGAAATACTTATTCAAATGCAAACAAGTTTTTAGCTAATTTAATTCTTTTCACTGTGTAGCTTTCTCTTAAAGAGATCAAAAATCAATTTGTTACTTTGTTTCTTATATTCTTCTTAGAGTACCTTTGCTTTTTAAGAGTGGTCTAAACATCACTGCGTAACACTTCAGCAGCAGCACTTAAGAGGAAGTAGGCAAGCCAAGGGAAAAGTGGGACCTTGAGGCTTATCTTTATAATGGATTTACCAGCCAGACCAGTAACCTGGTCTGTCAGCCTCACTGTCCCCATCTAGAGGAGTCCTTCATTTTAAGAATCAGTTGAGCTTTAAGGAAATACTGGATTTCACTTCCAACTAAGCTGCTGCCAGTTTAATCTGTGCATTGACAAAAAGTCTGTAGACTAAAACTGTGCAATAAATGAAATTATTCAAAGTTAACTGAATAGACTAGCTGTCTTTTTTAACTTAAAAACTTTTACTATACAGAACAATTTGTTTTTCTCCAGCTGAGTCCTGACATTGCCTGATAAAATAGAAAAGCACTTTAGCAACACTGTGGGTAGGTAGTAATGAGTAAGCAAATAGCTTGTTTGCTTCAAATCTTGCTGTTTCTACATATAACAGTGAAGGCAAAAAGTGCATTTAAAAACCTGTGCCTGAAGATTACCTGTATCTTGTGGACAGCTTGATCAGAATTTAGAAGTATTAACATCTGAAGAATGACTGAACCTCATGCATGCAAGATGAAAAAACTTCGCAAACTCAGATAATCAAGGTTTCCAGATAGTTTCAAGGTCCTCTGAATTTAAGATAAGTTTTAATCTAAACCAAATATGCCTCACCTTCCTCAGGAATAAAGCCAGCCTGCACATCACTTCAAACTTTTGCTGAACACTGGATATTTGACTGTCACTTCCTATACTTGACAACTTTATTTCCTACATGATTATATTCANACTTATTTGTTGAGTAGAGTTCTTTGAGAAGTAATGCCTAAAAACTCTACTAGCACAGCTATACACAAATCATTATTTCATCAAAGAATATTAAGGCTTATATCTAAATCTAGTTACTTCACACAAAGACTTAAGCAAACGCAGACTTTCA
>VYZQ01002212.1:180178-191068 GCA_013400655.1 Mystacornis crossleyi | reverse complement strand
AGTCATGATTGTATAAGAAACCACTTTTTTTTTTTGCATCTTTGCTAAACAGCAAGTGAGAAAGTCCCTGTTTAAGCACGAGATTTCAATCCCCAGAAAAATCACAGTGCAACCAAGCAAAACAATTTCTAACTAGCTGTCAAATGCAGCATGTATGGAACAATTCTTCTGCAGTAGTATTCAAAAAGTTGACATAGTCCAATTAGTGCCAGCAACAGCATGAATTGGTACTTCCTACCTTGCTTTAGCAAGACTTACCCACACAAGTAATCTGCAGGAGTTAAGCTATTTCACGCCTAACATCTTCTGATCCATATCCTTTGGTGCGCTGCCATGCAGCCAGAGCTGCACTGTGTACTTCACAGTGATGCTGCATGACACTACAGCATTTCACAGCACACAGGAGAGCAATTCTAAAGTCTAGTTGTCCCCAGAACAACTTTATCACAAGACTGAAAAAATGTTAATCTCTAAAATGGTCAATGTGTCATGGCATATTGTGTGTGATTGGAATTTTGTATCCAACAGCTGCCACTTTGCTCTACCCAGCACTCTAGCCTGGGAGCATTTAAAAAACAAGTTCCCATAAGCTATTTGCAGTGACATTCAGAGGCTACTTCTCAATCTATTATTTGAAAAGCTGCTAAAATCCATACAATAAGGAATATTTGTTGTCAGTACCTGCTAATGTAGAAGCCATAGCTACTGACAGTTTGCTAGCCTTCTCTAGACAGTTAAGACACTTTCTAAGCAAGCCCTGAAACCCTGCCATTTTTCAAAGCATAATCTCACTCCATTTATCCGCTTTCTGTATCTCCATAGCCAGAAGAGATGTTTGAATATTGAGCATTGTACCACAGTAACTTGAGAAGCATGCTGTGCTTTGTCGTCACTGCTGGTCATGCTACCTTTAACACGTGCAGGAATTTCACAAGAAGTATTCCTATATTTTCATGCAAAAATATAAACATACATTCCTTTCCTGCAAGTCACTTCTTTCTAACATGGCATATCAAGCTTCTGAACCTCTGAAGCAAGTATTTGGAAGGAACCATTTACAGCAGACTACAAAAGCAAAGCAATGGTTACCACTGGAATTCATGGAATAATGAGGGTATCTCTGACGGCTGTGAGATTGAATCCAGTAGTTTCACTCACTGCTGAGGGGAAGAATCTTATTTTTTACAGCACGCTAATGTCTTTTCTGGAACCAGGAAGCTAAGATTATTTTCTTTCCTGTATGCCATAAATTGAGAATTACCCCTTTATAGCACTTGCTATAAAGTTGTACTTGTGGATATGCACTTTGGTAACACTTCGTCCTAATATGCATGTAAAGAAAACCAAACTGGTAAGAGGCAAAGTGGAGATGTAAATAAGCTTAAGCACCAAGACTCTGAAGCTGCAACTTCTGAAAATGCAAGGAGAGTTGATAAAACTTGATTTACATTCATGTAAATGCCATACATTAAGAGGAAAGTGTATATTCAATATTGTCTGCACAAGTTTGTCTCTGAAGGGCAATGTGCTTGACTTGTCAAACCAGCTTAATTTCTGACTGCTTGAGTCAGTATTACATGAAGGGCAAGAATTTAGTTAACACTTGCCTTCAGAAAAGTGGATGATCCACGTAAGATTACTGTTTCTGCAAAGCTTTCTAGTTTATTTTATATAGCTAATCCAAAAATTAGCTATACTGAGCACTATATATTATTTTCCCTCCTGTCTACTGTATTGCACATAAGAATTTAGGTATTGTTTGCCTCTAGGGTGGATTTCCCCTGTCCATTGGATGTATACCCATCCAGCCATCCCTTATTCTCTGTATCAGAGTACTACGAAAGTGTTTTCGTGATTTTGCAGGAAGCAGTTGCTCAGAAGTTTTATGCTATGTGACATCTGTTTAAAAATAAGGCTGAAGCACTGTCTATTCCACAGTGAATAGAAGCTCGAGCACTAAGTGCATTTCCATTGTTGACAGAAATGAGAAGCACCTGTAAGATAAATACACTGAACTTTCTTTAAGCCTGTAGTAGATCGGGTGGTCTTTTAGGATCACATCTTTAACCCCATTTCTCATAGAACACCTTGAAAGGCCTATGGGGAAGTTGTAAGCTTACTTCCAAGACATTCAAAGAACATCTGTCAATTCTCCCGTGTAACTGAACAGTCCTGCCTTGCACAACCAAAATTACCACACTAGACTACCTTACAACACCAACATCAAGACAGTAGCATTTCCCACATGCTTACAGAATTCTATCAGCATAATGATTTTAGGTTTAGTCCAAGATAACATATACAGTACTTTGAGTGGGTACATATGATAGTGCTAAGAAAAAGAACCTTTGCCATTATGAATGCTTTGGTACCCCACTGATAAGACATGGAAATTCCTTCATCAGACCAACAATCATACCTCACTTGATAATATAACATTAAAAGTGTATTTAAACAGAATTCCCCCCACAAAAGAAAACATCCAGAATCTGTTTGTATTCAGAGACATCTGAAAGCTGGAAAAACACCAAAACCCCAAGCTTAACACATTCAGCACTTATTTGGATATTTAGCTGTAGAGCTCCAAGCACACTAAGCCGTTCTGGAAAGCTCATAACCTCAATTCACAAGAGCTATACCACAAGAGTCATAAGAAAGGACACCCACACAAGATTTCCCACAGAGGGGAGGTTTTCAGAAGGAAAAAAAGTACACCTTCAGTTCTGTTTCTTGCCTCTACCACCTCTGTGTTCAAAATCTTTTTATATGAGCAGGCCTTCTACTTCCCCTCCCCAAAATTTATCTGCTAGTCTTGCATGTTTTCAGTAAGCACAATCCTTAAGCAAATATTCTTTCATGAGATTTATATTTAAACATGTGTGAGCTGGAGGCACTCAGAAATTAAGTCAAGTCTTTCATATCTCCATGAGTCTGCAGACATAATCACATAGAAGATTCTCGAGCCCTGACTGGGAGTTTTCTGACCTGCCTCAGCTGCAAGCAAAACGATAGCATTCCTACCACCACATGAAGGCAGCTGCTCCTGGAACCTCCATCACCATATAAGCTAGGTAATAAACTTACCAGTTTCTGAAAAAAAGCTCTGAGCTCCAAGCTCTGCATCCATTTCTGATGCGGTTATTTATGTGCACATTCTTCACTCATTAAGAGTATTTATAGTGCTGAGAAAAAATACTCACATTTGAGGGCAGGTTACCCTGGATTGTCTTGCCTCCACCTTATGCTCACTTGTACCAGGCACACAGCTAAGCAATTTTTTCATGGTTTCTTTGCAAGAGTTGCCATTTTAATCCCTTCAATACGCATTGTGGCTAAGGACAAGCTGTTACAAGAATACCTTGACTACTTGTAGAGCCTGCTGCCTCCAAGTTCTTCATACTTAGAGAAACTTCTCTGCAAAGCAACTGAAGTGTGCATGCCTCTGGCACAGAGCCAGGTATGGATAGGGAACAGCAGAAGTTTTCTGGTTGTTTCCCTATAGACTTTCAGGGATGTATTAACATCACTTAACACTTGCTTTAGAACTTATGTAAAAATAAATAAAATCAGTCCATAATTCAAGAAACAAGCTAATGCCCCAGTACACAGAAGCAACTTAGCAGCCTTTATGACATGCCAGTGGCACAAATGCAGACTAACTGGTATACAGATCTGCTTGAAACTAGAGTTTTCACGTGGAAGTAAACTATCTCACATACTATAACAGCCTGAATGCCTTTGAAAGTCAACCATAACTACGGTTTCCTGTACTCTGTCCCATTTCTCATGGCTTCCTATAGATAAGCCTAAAAGTTATTTGGAAAGTTAACTTGCTCTTAACATCAACTCATGTATCTTAACACTCATTTCTCTTCATAGAAAAGAGGGGTTATTCCAGCTCTTCCTCAACTTAGTATTTAACCAAAATACTTAATCTGATTTCTCCAGCCTCTTGGGGACTTGTATATACACAACAAGTTAGCGTTCAGATCCTCTCAAGGAGGCACACAAGATTTTAGTAAGAAATTTACATGCTACAAGTCTTATCATTCAACACTTGAAAGCCTGCAGAGCATATTTAGAATACCAAAGTACAATGCTTCCTCTTCTGTTTGGCCAATTTCACACTCATGCTCTGCCAGATAAAGCATTACTTCAGTTTTAATAAATATTTCTACAAAAAAACACTAATTAAAATCCTGGAAGAAGAATGCTGTTACACCAAAGTTAATTCAGAATTTCTCAGAAGAAGCTTTAAAACCAAACTTGTCTACCAGTTGCCGTTAGTGACATTCTTCATAAGAAGTTATCTATGATCTTTACCACTCCTGTCCTCCAGCAAACTGCACGTTCATGCAGGCTGATGTGAGTGACAGTGATAGTGAATGTAAGCACAAAAGCAGCAGCTAACACTACTCAGTTGCTGGTCTTACTAGATCAGCTTTAAAGTTTCTATGATACAGAAAACCCTTTAAGTGTTCTTTCTTTAAGTATCACCTGACAGCTTCATCAATATGCCACATACACCTCCTGAGCACACTGTGGTCAGTGCAGAGCTCACTAAAACAGCAGACTTATCCAACAGGAATCTTTAGTGTATTGAGATGGACTATAAAAGCACTTCCCTATCATTAAGATTTCTTTGTTTTGCATCTCTTTATCACAATGATTCATTCCTACCTCCTATTTATTTTGCCAATCATTTATGCCCTTTGATCAAGGTGGTTTAACCTGGTTCTAACACTTTCAGAATTTATCCAGAAAATACATTTTTCATTACTTCACACATCAAGATAAAAAGAAAACCCAAAACAACAAAACACAAAAGCCAACCAAACAAAAAACCCAAGAATAATGCCTAAGGGCAGCTAAAGTTCCTGCATGAACATGTATATAATCTGTTTGGCTTCTTTCAGAATGCTTCTTTGTTTATGCTGTACCCAAGATAATTTGACAGTGACTGATCAGTCTTACTCTCAAGGTTTTTCCTCACCTTTATTCAAGAAGTTACAACCTGGGTCTAAAAACTAAAATGCCTGATTATCTCTGAACTACAAAAGTCTAGGCACAACAGTGACCTTCCTCCTGCTTCATCATTTTACACCCCCTCCCCTTTGATGCTGCTGTAAGAATTTGCATTACTTTGTACCTTACAACAAGAGGGCTATTTTCAGCACAGAAAGCATAGGCAGTGTAACACGGTCATGCTCTATTTGACAGAATTATCTAATCACAAAAAAAAAAACAAAACAAAAAAACAAAACAAAAAAAAACCCCAAAAAAAACACAAAACAAAACAAACAAAAAAAAACCCCAAAAAACAAACCCAAACCAAAACAACCTCAGCTAGCAAAAGAATTTGAAGTCATCCAGTAACCTGCTGCATTGCAATAAACAGCACAACATTCATCATCTTGCCTACAACCATATCAGAAACCAGCATAGTATCTGCATTATGATCTTTAGCTGGTGCACGAACAACATGGTCAGTTCTTACCACTGACTTGTGTACAAAACCTTAGACTGCAGCACCCAGCTCTTTAAGGAAAGCTTCTTATGATGAACTGTTACGTGCAAGCTTTGATCTAGTGAAAATAATATCCCCTTCTATGCTTAAGGGTTAGACTTTAATTCAGCAGCCTTTCTAAATGCATCAAAATCAATTCAGAATGCCAGCACCATACTGCTCGCAGGGAAGTCACATGTAACATTACTTACCATAAGATTCAGATCTCTTCAAGAGATCTAAAGCCGTTTGTCTGCACACACCAGCAGGCAAAATTATCTACAAGTTGTTAAAAGTCAAAAGACAGCTGGGCTGATGAGTTAAAAAGGAATGACTATCACATGCTCAGAAGCTGTGCTACACTTCAATAAAGCACTTTAGAGAATATTGTCTATGATTACAGAAGCCATCTTCAACCTGGTTCTTTAACTAATAACTTCAATATAAATCTGTTAACATCCTCAGGTATTTAGAAATATTCCTGACTGTATACATAAACAGCTGCACTCTCAGGTTGAGGACTTCAGCAGCTTTAAGACCATCAAATATCCCTTATGGATACCAAAATACTCTTTATTTTACTAATTAACTCCCAAATGTCAAGTGCTATAGGGGTCCAAATTGGTCCTGTCACACTGGCTAAACACAACCCAATCAAAAAAATCACTAAGATTACTTCTCTTGCGTCTTTTTCCATTGGGCGAGATCCCCTCAGCCCTTTGGAAACAGAATACCCTAAATTAGCAGATTAAGACTAAGAGTTCGGACTGCAAACTGTGGAACAGTTGTATCTTCCTTTTTCATTTCTGCTAGGAAAAGACTAGTCAGGGGTTTCATACAAAAGTCTTATAACACAGAAAAAATATTTCAGTGACATGAAAAAATTTAATTCTTCAATCAGTTTAATACTTCAACAAATTTACCGTAAGCCTCCAGGGACTGATCAACAGCTCTTAACTCAGTCTTCACCTAGCAGTGTCAAAAATACACTAAGGGCAATACCCAGGAACGAAAAATATTGTCTTTTGGATCTTGACATTAAGGTATGGATGTATTGATAGAACTCCCCAAACTATAAACAGGTTCTGTCCAAACTTTGTGCCAAGTTACAGCTAAGTTTCTGCCTATCCTGTTGAAACAGATTGGTTTGGCAAAGCACACAGCCTACCCAAGTATGAGCAATGAAGGTCTGAGAAGTCAAACGCAAGCATGGCAGCCTGCCAATAGCCTCCCCTCTTCAATCTTTGGAATCCCAGGCTCGCTAAAATATACCCAGAGGATTGCAGCAGTTTGTACTCATACTGTTAATTGAGTCACAAAAAGTTAAAGCTGATTCACAAAAGGAACACATCAGAAGAGAAAGCTTGCCAACATTTTGCTTGCTCTTCAAAACAGCAATTATAAAATAGTTTCATTTGCCCTACAGGCCAGCAACAGAAAGATCCATAGTGTATTTCAGCATACAGCAAATAAGAAAGTTTTCTAGTTTGAGGAATCATATTTGAAGTGTTTTAGAGCAGAAAGGCCAGAAGTTGATGTACAGCTGGTCTGTCACAGGGTTACAGCAGCCACATGTCATACTTCCTCATTTCTGAGCTTCCACTGATAGGCATGTAGTTCATGGAAACGGTAATTAAAACCAGGTTACTTCCCTTGTGTCTTCCAGTAGTGCAAGTTTAAAAACCAGCATTTGAAATAAAGACTACTTTTTCATATCCAAGGACATTCTGAGGGTGATAGAGCGGGATGAGGAGAGCTGCAGGCTAATACCTGGGTTGCACACAAAACTAGAAATGCAGTACCAAGGTGATTACAGAGCTGAGGCACAGACTTCTTACGAGACCACAGCAAAACAGATTGTTCTGTGGCATTTAACAGCACAAGCAAAATTAACCATGGTAGGTATACAGTTGGTATTTCAGAAACAGAGATGTTAAAGAACAAGTTTGAATCTTATACAGGAAAGGAATAATGCACAGTTTCGACAAGTGAACAGAACTTCTCTGTTTCCACGTGTTCAAAGTACGTTTCTTATACACAAATTTGTGATTTGAATGTAGAACTAAGCATAACAGAAGTTCCATTCCGTCACTTGATGCAGCAGGGATGCAAGCTACTTTTAAATTAACCAGGTGACTCCAAGCATGAAAAATCTAAGCAGTCTTCCTTTGAGGACAATTCTAGCTGTTTGAGTTACCTTTAACCTGTAAAGCGTGGTGTATTAGATGCATTACGGCCCTGAATTAATTTCAGCAGTAGCCATAACCAAGGCCACCACCACCCAGACAGCAGGTCAGGAGGAGTAGTATGAGCCGGAACACTCTGCAAGCCCTGGATGCAGCAGTCAGAGCAAAGCAGCGGTTTGAGGACTGCTACAAAACCCTGGGCCAAGCCAAGACCCCCACAAAGTCTGCTAACAGGAGACTGCAAAGCCTGAAAAACTTCATTCCCACATCAAGACCTCCCTCTACTTACGCCTCAAAGGCAAGAATGAGATGTTGCTGATAACAGGGGTAAGACGAAAACCGAAAAGACCGATTTCACAGCCAAAACACGCTTTCCTCCGCAGAGGCCGTGCGCCGGGCCCCCGACAGCTGGGTTCACAGCGCCCTCGGGGCGCACCCTGCCGGGAGCAGCCCGTCCCGTACCTGCGATATCCCACAGCTGCAGCCGCACTAGGGTCTTACTGTCCCAGTTGATGACTTTGAGCGCGAAATCCACGCCGATGGTGGCCCGGTAGTGCTGGGAGAAGAGCTGGTGCACGTAGCGCTTGATAATGCTGGTTTTGCCCACACCCAACTCCCCGATCACCAGCACCTTGAAGAGGTGTTCCCGGCACTCCGGCGCGCCGGAGCCCGCTCCTTCCCCGCCGGCCATCCTCGGCCCTCCCTCCCGTGGAGTGCGACGGAGAGGCCGGGCTGCCGGGGCCGCGGCTCTCCCGCTTCTAAACTTTCCCAGCCAGCAACTTTCCTCCAACTTTCTCCAGCTGACTCCCCACAGGGCCGGCCCTCGCCGGGCGGGGGAAAACGGAGCAGGACAGAGGTAGGAGGGAGCAGGGAAGCCCAGCCACCACCTGACTCCAGTCACAGGACACGGAAACTCCGCAGGGTTATAGCGGCCCGGGGGAGGGCGGCGGGAGGGGCTGGGGGAGGGACCCGGCCCGCCCCGCCGCCCTGGGACACCGGGTGGGAACGGGAAAGGGCCACGGCGGGAGGGAGTTCCCCCGAGGCTGCTTAGGGCGGGCCGGGCTGGGAGCGGCCGGGCAGAGCGGGGTGGGCGTCGCGGGAGCTGAGCCTCAGAAAAGGGCTCGGGCTGGGGAAGTGTCAGCTCCTTGGAGGTGCCATCCTCTGCTCCCTTCTAGTGGTGGTGGCGGCAGCGAAGTTTTTTCCCGGGGAAGTCTCTGTAAGCACCCGGGTTCTCTCCCCACCGTCCGGCAAAGAGTTCTATGACAGGTCCGTGGGACAGAGGGCCTTGTCAGGATGCGTGGCAGTAGGAGAGTTGCAGTAGCCCGTGATCGCTCCCAGTCTCCATTCTCAGGAGCCACTTCGGGGACCTGCAGGCGCAGGGACCTGCGCCCCGGCCACCTCCCCGCCCTCGCAGGCCCTGCAGTGCGGCCTGGGGATGCGTGCGGGCCGGGCCGGGCCGTGCTGAGCCTGCCCGGGGCAAACAGGGCTTGCGGGGCGGGCAGGGCCGTGCTGAGCCTGCCCGGGGCAAACGGCGCCTGTGGTGTGAGCAGGGCCGTGCTGAGCCCGCCCGGGGCAAACACGGCCGCGCCCAGGCGGCAGCATTGACGCAGCGATGGTCGCTCTGCAGAAAAGGCTCGGGTGATCAGGGAAGAAATCGCCTCCTCATCTGCAGGATTCCCATCAAACACCTACAGCTATATTTGGTTCCCTCCTGATCCTAAATTGAGCTAATAAAATACTTTTTATTGTTCTCAGGTTGTTTTTATACTAGACAGTCATAGAATCAGAGGATTTGGGTTGGAAGGGACTTAGAGATCATCCAGTCCCAGCCCCTCTGACATGGGCAGGGACACCTTCCACTAGACCAGATTGCTCAAAGCCCCATCCAGCCAGGCCTAGAACATGTCCAGGGACGGGGCATTCACAGCCTCTCTGAAACACGTTGTCAGAAACCAACATAAAACTTGTTTCCTGACCGTGGCACCATGTGGTACCACATGTGCTGACTACAGGTGCTGGGGAAAAAAAAAAAAAAAGTTTGCTAACATACTCTCCAAGTGAAACACACAACCCCAGGTGTCTGTGCCTGCAACAAGAGGATGAAGTTGTGCGGCTCAGTGGTACTGTCTCCATGCTGTAACCTTTGTTTATCATGTAAATACCTAAACAGAACTCTTTTGTGCTGGAGAGCAATGGCAACCACCCCAAAAGGGAAGTGTTACGTGGTTTTCTGGAAAGCATGTGTGTACAGAGGCAAGTAACCCATGAGAAGATCTGATAAGCAGTGAAGGGCTTCCTCCAGTGGTAAGGGAAGTCGTGGTTAAAATATATGGGACCTGATCCATCAAACAATCATCAGTTGCTCCTGATACTGTAATAGTCTTTTTGCACATACTAATTTCTTTGCTATGCTTTAAATTAGTGACTTCAGTAAAATGATCCAGATTTCCTCATGTGGCTTTTGGAGAATGTGTGCTTCCATGTCACACAAAGATGGTGCATGCAATGTAGATGGAAGTAGGTGAAAAGAAGAGCTGCTGGGTAAAATAAGGCAAAAAAAGACAGCATTCTTGGAGAAAAATTGTGTTTGGAGATTTTGGTTTAAACTTGTTGATTTGTCATGCTGTATTAACTTGATGATAATTGTTGTAATTAGTATTTACTTGCCTGGGAGTAATGATACCAGAATATAAACTGGGGGAAGACTATAACTTAGAAATTAGATTTTTTTTTTTTCCTTGGTGGAGGGAGGCACAGGGCAGCACAGGTTCCTGTCCAGAGATGAGACAAGCAAGTACCACTGTCTTTATCTGGGAGGTTGAAGGTGGATGTGAGACAGTGTTATTTCAGGTACAGGTACTTTAACTACTATGTGTTCTGGTAAACCTCTCTATCTGTATCTAGACTGAGGTCTGTTTGGTAACAACTATGGTCCACTCAGACAGGGAATTTGGCTGGCATGCACTGAAGTTTCTCCCCAAATAGGTGCCAGAGTTTTCCCTTCTCTTGCAAAAACCAGAGTGCGCTGGAAATGAATTGTCACATGCTCATGTAAGGGTGTGGCTGGGGTCTAGGATGGACGCAGAAGCCTTGTTCCTCGGGCTTAGATGGACTCTTTAAGCCTTTATTCCCCACCAGTGAGACAGTAAATCCATTGCTCCCATTACTTCCTCCAGTCTTCCTTTTTTTTTTTTTTTT
>VYZQ01002212.1:169499-180156 GCA_013400655.1 Mystacornis crossleyi | reverse complement strand
TTTTTTTAATACAAGCAAAGCAAGACAGATATTCTGGTTTTGGTTGGGATAGAGTTATCATATTAGCTGAGCTATTATTAACAGTACTAGTAGTAGTAAACTGAATACAAGTATTTCAGGAGCTTAAGTTTTATATCAACAGTACAAAAGAAGCCTGTAATTTAATTTTTTTCTCACATACTGATTGTGAGTGATTAGAACCAACATCAAAACCAAAGAAGTCAATAAAAGTCATCATCTGTTCACAGAAGAGTCAGTATAAAAAAGCAAGGGGAAAATGTGACTGATAATTTGCCATGATTAATGGTTTAATCAGTACTAATTACATTACATAATGCCAAACATATAGCAGTAGATCTTGCCTAAACTAATAATTTGCCTTAATTTCATTAATATTAATTTCATTAATATATAATTCCAAGCTGTTTCACACAGATATTCACACAGCTGTTTCACACAGCCACATGAATTTTGTGGCTGATACCTGTGTGAAACAGCTTGGAAAAATTCACTCATTTGCAGTTCTGTGTCTCTGGGGCAGTGCAATCAGTCCTGCATGAGATTATAGAACAAAATATAATCAACACCCACCTAGTGCAGAGTAGGTAATCTTCATATTGTGAGCTAAATTTCTGTGTCACTCGGTCTTTTACATGTAATTCTACTTTTTAGTTGACTTCCCTCTGTCCCTTGGAGGTCAGCAAAAACACTCTACTGAACAAGGGCTGTTGACATTGTGGTACTGTAATTGGGATAACAACATTATATTCGCCCTTCGGTTGCCTGCACTGGGAGACCAGGAAAGGGTTTTTTTTTTTTGGCCATATTACCTAGCTCATCTAGTTGGTTGCCTTTAAATAAGACGTGTGCTTCATATTTCAAATATGAAATAAAAGCTATTTGATTTTAGTGGTTTTTTTTTTTTTTTTTTTCTTTCTGTGCACTGGAGGTCTCAGGAATGAAGAAGAGAAATGTGTATCTTAAAAAACAGGCTTTTGGTACCCTCTCAACCTAAAAATTGAACTTTGGTCTGAATAATTTTTTTTTTTTTTTTTTTTTTTTTCTTTCTGTGCACTGGAGGTCTCAGGAATGAAGAAGAGAAATGTGTATCTTAAAAAACAGGCTTTTGGTACCCTCTCCACCTAAAAATTGAACTTTGGTCTGAATAATTTTTTTTTTTTTTTTACAGTTGCTGTTTGTTGGTATCAGCCTGTCCAGCCACTGGGTTCCTTTGCTAAATTATGTTTATCCACATGTCAGAACATTGGCTTCCAACATCAGCTGGGTTTAAGGAACTGGCTGGCCACTGGAAATGCTACAGAAATTTTAATAGCCTCATGATCATTACACAATGAGCTGGTGAAATAGTTTAGCTTGTAAGAGAGCACTGTAGCTTCCTTTTTTTCTGATCTGTAATGTCTTTTGTATCTCTCTTCCTTCAAGACTGCTTCTTCTAATCTTTCCCATGTTAGTCTATCCTCCACTTCCTCTACAACACCATTTTGCCTTATCTCCCTTCTATTTTCATCATACCAACTGTAATTCTTTAACAACTTCCCTTTTTGCCTTTTTTTCTTTGCTTTTTTCCTGTGTTTTTATTTCCTTTTCCCCTGAATGTTATTTTTCTCCTGACCTCAGTTTAAGCCTTTCATTTTTTACCTTTTTTTTCATGATTTCTTTCTTTCATACTCACTTTCCTTTTCTTCTGAGCTTTTTCTCCTCTGAAGTGAATGAGAGATTTTTCATGTTTCTGCTTGTCAGCCAGTGGTGAGAAAGGGACAGCAGCAGGTTCAGCCAGTTAGACCAGGAAAGCTGCAGGAGGCACATTCTTGCCCGAAGCAGAGGGATGCATTTAACTTATTCTGCAGTTGCATTAGAAGTCAAGTTCATAGCTGAAGGGTTGGTGTGAGTAGCTGAAAAAGTGGAAGTACGACACATGGACAGTTTCCCTGTGTGCATATGAGGATGCAGAGCTGCTTGGACACTATGACTGAGCAGGTTTGTACGTCGTGTTATCTACCTCTATGTGCTTCTCTGATCCGGTGGGGGATGCACAGAACACTTCCTCTGCTCCATGTAGTGCTTCTCAAAAGTCAAGGGCAAAAATAAATCTGCATGGTACAAGAGTACCATGACCACAGACAGGGTGTACTGCTGGAGCAGCACAGGTGCCTGAATGCATTCATTTAACAGTGGGTTTTGAGGGAAATGTCCCAAGTACTGCTTTTAGTGATAGTAATATACAAACAGTAGAAACCAAGGTAGGAATGGAAGGCTGGGGATATTTTGGAAAAATGCTTCTATGGTCAAGTAAAACATGGGACAACAAAGCATATACACAAGAGGACTGAATTAATGTTAATTGAAACTTAGATATGAATTCACAGTCTACAAATGTATGACTACTTTTTGTCCACTGAAAATGTTGTCTATCAGCTGTATGAGAGAACCCATGAACAGAAAGCTAAGATTATGTGTTAGTATTAGCCTGCCTGGGGCTTCACTTCCTGGCAAGCAATATGACACACTCTTGTCTCCTGACCACAAATTTAACTGAGTGATGCAGGCTTGAACTTGTAAAATATTCTCAGCATATAGGAGAGTTCTACTGTTACTTGAAAGATGTAGTTGGAGAAATACAGAGATACTGTTTCTGTGTCAGTTGTAAAATATATCTCGGATGTATGCATGCCAAACTATTATTAGACAACCATAAATATATATTGGAAAATCCAGAAAAAATATTTTTTATTTAAAGCCAATAAAATAATGGTGTAAAAAGTGAAGTAATGGTGGGATCCTTCTGTCCAGAAGAGTAAGAGAAACCAGCTGTGAAGAGGTCATGTCAAACAGTGACGTTTGCCAGTCTTTGGGAAACACCTGGAGAGACCCCTGATGATCACAGGCAGAGAAGCCTCTTTCACGAGGCCTCATGGTCTTGCACAGAGGATGGGATAGTCTTCCTCAGACTAACTCACCTGTTATCTATGCAAGTAAGTTGGTTGGAAAACCATTTTCACATGGCTATCAAGCTTATTTGTTCCCCAGTTGTAGGCTTCCTGTTAGCCTCATTCTGGGCTATGTTAGTTTTATCATTACTCCTGTTCTTTTGAAAAGTCTTTTGTGCCTTTTCAGTCATCAGGGGTGAATGGATACCATACTGCTGAGGCATTGAGTGATTGTGAGACTGTCTCGTCATCTACCTGAGACTGCAACACATAAAGTAGGAGCCAGCAGTAGTGAAAATGCTACAGATCTGCTGATTTCTTCCCTGACTTCTTTTGGTAAATCTACATCTGCGTAGACAACAGACTGAGAGAAACAGCTTTTGAATTGTCTCCACTGCAAATATTTATTGTTTCCTCTTTACATATGAGAATGGTAAATTCCTTGCCTTCATTATCAGCACTGAGCCCCCAGAGTGTTGTTGGCAGGCAGATTTGTGGCAAAATAGGTAAATACTTATAGAGCATCATTGCAAATCTGAAGACTGAGGCCAGGAGGGAGGACAGCCATTGACTGGGATTCACATAAGCAAGATAGAATAGTTGTTGAAATACTGAGGGAATTATTATGATAAACTTTCTTCATTTACTAGCTGTTCACTCTAGCTTGTGCGTGGACATTATTCCCGCAACACCTTTTCCCACATTCACTAGCCATGCCCTAATGCTTCTCAGTACTCCCAAGCCATGTGCTAGGAAGGGAACAGAAATTCTTCCTGCAAGGCCCTTACTTTCCATGCACAGTGACTCCATCTGATCTCTTCCATAAAGTCAGGGTCATTTTGATCTCTCATCAGCATAGAAGACAAGGCAATGATCTGTGTGGTGATGATTAACTATAACACCTACAGCTGAACATCTGAGCGAGCACCTGAAGGTGGGGAGAGGTGAGAGGATTTACTCAGTCAGCAGCAAACCGTAGCATCTCCAGCTGGGCGGGGGTGGACTGCAGTCGGCACCATCCAGACATCAGCTGCCCTAGGAAAGCGTTTTTTGTGTGTTTTAAATGGTTCTAAAACTGAAGTACTGAAAAGCACTAGAAATTACTAATTATGTTTACGTTTATAACTCACCATAATGTTTTGTGTCACTCTTAACTAAAAATCCTTATCATTCTTAGCTTATCTTGGTTAAGAAATGTACTTTTCCTGTACCACAGGATGTGACAGAAATGTGACTAAAGATATGACTTGGAAACATAGATACCAAATCACATAGATGCTTAGAGTGATGAGTGACAGCTAGACACTGTTGTAAATAAATCCATGTTGATCAACATACTTAATTTTAATTCAATAAAATTTATTTAATTTGTAACAAACCCTTAAAGCAGCAGCATTTGTTGCATCTTACATGTGGAGCTAAGCAGAAAAACTGAAACAAAAAGCATTCTGTGACCATTTGTAAACTGATGTAGTAAGTCCCCATTCTGCTCACACACTTGAGCAAGCGAAGTTCAGTCATCATGACTCATCCTATCCTCTGCACTTTCTAGAGTTCATTGCTGTGCATGAACTTCGTCACATGCAGCCAGCTTCTTATTTTTTGTGGTGGGACACAGAATGGAAAGGATAACTATTACGACGGACCTGGAAATACAGCTAATATGCATGTAGACATAAATATGCATCATACTTATTCACTCCTTATAGGTTCACCTGAAAATATAGATGCTTTCCACTGCATTCTTTGCTGCACAATTTCACAGAATGACAGAAGACATGGATATGCCCTTTCCTCTCACTCTTCACATTTAAAAGGGCAAGCTTCTTTAACAAATTAAACTAACCATACTTCTGTATTTTTTTGTCAACCTCAGTGCTACTGTGTGGCTTAAACAGACCATGAGGCTATGTAATGAAGCAAGCCATAAAGAAAATAACAGTTTCGATCTTATTTATGTGGAGATTGTGTTGAAATTTAGGTGCAACTGCGTGTCTTTCTTAAAGCTGGTTTTAACTGCGAGTTACTGAAATTAATGTTTTAGCTGAGGTGTCCAGAACCTGACCAGTCTGAAGGGTTTTTTATGGATACGAGAAGTTTGATGTGTGCTACCCTATGTCAGTTTTCAAGATCCTACTGCCAAGCACAGGAGTTCAAACCTTTCCAGACTAAAGGCTTTTGATCTTTGACGTGGGAAAAGTAATTTCCCCCCTCCCCCGCACATGAGTTTATTATTGAGAAATAGTTGAACAGGTCTTATTGACAGGTTTTAGAGCTTTTCAGCCTGAGGCAGATAGCTGGCATGGATAAAGTTTGCATAAGTTTCAAGCAGGCTAAATAATAGAGAAAATAATGGAGATTCCCAGTCTTCATTACTGGGAAAGCTAGAAGCTCCTGCTGCCATACTGTATCATCTTATCCTCATTGCTTCTCTGTTCTGTAGGTATTTTGACTATGGTTTTATAGGTATGGCCCTGCTCTCAACCATTAAAAAAAAAAAAACCAACAAAGAAAACAAACCAAATAAACAAACAAACAAAAAAAATCAAAACAAAAGAAAAAACCCCCTATCTGTCAGACTATATCAAATTGTATTTGATAAATAATAAATCAAGGTGTGTTTTGCTAAAGAAAACTGGGGGTTTTTTTCAGTCATCATTTTTAAAGGAAAAGTATGGAAATAACATATTTGGAAGACAGTATGTGACTATTACGAGTGTCTGAGAATGAAGCTAGGTTTAGTGCCCAATCACTTTACCTGTATTTGCTGACAAAACAGTCTTTACATTCATCATTCACTGAGAAAAACACTTCTTTTTGCTTTTTTCCTCTTTTTTTTAATTGGTTTTAGAAGGATTAGAGTGCCCTTGAAGTAATTTTCTTTCTTGAGTGCGTATTCCACCACGTTGTTCCAGTTCTTGACCTGCCCCTGGCTGTATGTGCCTTTTTTGTCAGATCCTTCCTGAGGAGCAGCACCACTCAGTCCACAGAGAGCTGGCAGCCAGGGAATGGGATCTGAGCACTTTTGCCAGCTGGCTGATCAGCTGAGGGACAAAGACAATAGTTTATCTATGCTTGCTCTGGGCGGCTCCCAAGACATTCTTGTCCTTCAGACGGGCATGACTCTTGGCTCAGTGCCAGTTTTCATCACTCTACTGCTCTTCTATGTACACACAGCTTCTGTTTGCTATAGTATTTATCATTTTTGCATAATTTTACTTTTCTTTGTGGTGACCATCTAAACCACTGCTGCCTGTTCCCTGCATTGTTAGCAACAGTCATAAGCTGCTGTCAGTTGGATCTGGTTAAGCTGCAGCTTTAGTCCGTCAGCCTCTATTCTATGGAGACCTCATTGCCTACACATCTCTAAACTGTCTGAACATAAAAAGACCTCACTCTAGGCATAAATCCCAGTGACTGAACATCTGTGTGTAGTGCTTCTGATACACCCTTCTACAAGGTAGCTCCGGGTGGTTTTGTCAGTAAATAATTTTAAACTTGTCCATACGTAATGTTTCAAAAGCCCCACTTAACTGGTTTTTGCTTGTTTGGTTTTTAAATCCACTAGGCCCCATAGCTAGTTAGAGAAGTGAACTAATTAAAGAAAATAATGAGCCATACCCATATCAGATGTATATATATATGAAATTTTTTTGCAAGCTGAATAACAATCAAGCTGAAAATTAGAATGTAAATGTTGCTAATTCCATGAGCAGCAATGAGCAAGGAAAGGGGCATCTGGTTTAATGTCTGCTATCAAGATTATTATTTGATAGTTTTCAAAGTACTGCCAAGAGAGTATATAAAACTGCCACTGGGTTACATATTTAGGTTCAGTATTGTTCTTCCAAGTGGAGTACTTGGAGTGCAGTTACCATCTTTATCTTGCTTTCCATCTCACCATGGTAACATGAGTTATGTACCAAATCTTTCTACTTCCAAGTACCTCATTTTATGAGCAGTCTGTTTATGTCAGAGATAATATTTTCAGGCTGTACGCTTTATATCATTCACAAGCAACTAATTCAGCACAGACATCTCACAGTCCAGTCATAATGAAAATTGTTGTAGTCTAAAATGAAGTGCTGATTTGCTATCAGTACATTTTTTTGTTTCTTCAATTCTCTTTTTATTATTTTCTCCTATTTTCTCCCAGTAAGACATTCTACTAAAGAGATTTAACTTCTCTAAACATCTTTTTAAGATACTCTCTAAAGTGTACAAACCAGACACTGTTTGTTAGTCTGTCATTTAATTTATAGGAAAAAAAAAAAGTACCTGGTTACTTCAGAAATTATGTAGTCTGCAGTTTGTTGCCTGGTTTGTTTAATCTAATCCTGTAACTAATGGTATTGATCTCAACAATTTCAAGGGTGTCTATTTGCTTTCATCATAGAGGTAGTTCTGAAATATTAACCCTGTCTCAAACATCCACACAGCAAATTCAGCTGGATAAAGTATTGTGGGCCACAAAATGCAAAGCCACTCCTTTTCGAAGCTGTTGCAGCTCTGAGTCAGTGATTTGTCTCTGTGACAGATATACTAAGTTCTTCACACATAAATTCCAAATGGAGGACTTTTTCTTCCTAACAGCAAGCTGGCTGGTCACAGAACTCAGGTCTTTTCTCTTCTGAGCTGCTTTTGCAGTTTCTTGCTGTCATAGATGCAAAACACCAAAGAATCTAGTTCTTGGCAGAAGGAAAATCACTTACAGAACAGTAACAGATTGCATATATAGAAGTTCAATTGAGAACTGAAGGTGTTTATTTAAAATGTCCCAAAGCTACAGTTGACATTACTTCCTTCTGCTGGACCTAGCAAACACTCTCTGTCTTACATGTGATTGTGTGTGTGCTAGAGATCAGAGAGCTTTTTTTTCAAAATTGGTTCTAAGATGCGTATTAAGTTTAACAACCATAAACAGTCTTTTCAAAAAGCAGCTTGTCACACGACATGTATGGATACCAACCAAGTTTTTCTTTTTTCTTTTTTCTTTTTTCTTTTTGTTCTTTTTATCCTAAATTAAAAAATTTCTTCCGGCAGCCTTCTATAATCTACTTCAAAGAAGTCTCAAGTCCTTTTTTTTCCCCTCCAGATGACCTACTATTCTGCTTCTTCTCAGAAAATTAGCCAAGATGTTTGAAATTTGAGGAGTGTGACCTAACAGCAAGTTTGATTTTTTTAAAACCAATAATGTATTTCAAGAGTCCTGATTTTATTTTCAATGATTTTTTTAGTTTATATCTCTCAATTACAGTGAAGATATATATATAAAGGGATAAGGCCTGGAGAAAATTTAGTAGTTTTGGAAAACTACAAGCCTGACAAAAAACAGTCTCAATCCAACATGGTACTTAAGTTATGTTTAATGTCAAACATATGAGTTAGTGTAGGAAAGCTGAGATTCATGCCTCAAAGCTAACGTGTTCCAGTGCTCTCTCAAATGACTGCTGAGAGAGCAAAGTCTACAGATTACCTACACAGAATTGTCACATCCAGCAGTGGGAGTTCCTTCCGTGCCTCTCTGCTTGATTGAAGAACACATCAGCCAGTGGTCTCTTAACCTCTTTATTTAATATGCCAGCAATTGCTGCCCATTCTAGAAGGCGTGAATTCTAACCACGTGCTGTCACTTTGGTGGGTATTTTTCAGACTTTTTTCACACTATACAAGTGACTGAACCTGCCTTTTTGCTTAGTTAGGAAATAATGTTCTACTTGAAAAGCCAAGCATTCAAAATTATGAAATGCCCGAAATGAGGCTGTCCATCCTACTTTAATTTGGCACCATATATGTGCCAGTCCTTAATAGCACAACTATATTCTTCTCCTGTTCCCAGCTCTATTCATTGTAGTGCAGTATGCTTAGAGAATCCAACATCTATTTTCACTATTTTTATCCTCGCTGCTTATCTGGTGGCTAGACCATGGAATGTGTGCAGAATTATTTCTTTCCTCAATATCCTTTCCACAGCATACTAGAGCGCAACAGTGTCCAAATGAATCATGAACTTTAATGATCATATGGCCGCTATGAGATGAAATGCATCATTATCTCCATTTGATGTCTGTGAAAGTGGAACAAAATCCTCTCTGGAGGCCACGCAAGGAGCCAATGGATAGGGTGAAATTTGGGACCCAATCCAATACTTGTTCTCCTGGATGAAACCATTTTCCTTCAGGAAGTGCTGAGCAGCCTTGGCTCTCACTGACTTTACAGTTTTGAGCATTCATCATGCCTGTTCACCATCACAGCACTGGTAATCTTAAAAAGCTCAACCAGACGATAAAAGCCCAAATACACACAGTGGCTCTACGCCTGGAGCAACAAAAGCAAATGCCTCATTTAAACAAGCTTTCCAATGGAATGATGAAACTGAATGAAATTGTGTATTTTTGTTGTCCTAATGCTTCCTCCTTCTCACTTCAAAACCCACATTTCTTCCTTGTCACTTCTTCAGTGTACCCACTGGGGAAGACACCACTCATGCTAGGGATGGCACAGAGCTGCACTCGGGACGACCATCAGGCCACAACTGGTGTGACCACTCATGAACTGGAACACTGCTTCCCGACTGAATGTGGAGTGGACTGTTTCATCTGCTCTCCTGTGGTGGGATTTGAGCATGTAGCATAAATCCTTACTTCTCTGAAAGTTATTAGGGCTTAATTAAGGCTGGAAGCCTGCTACATATGACTGAAATGAATGAGCTTGTTCAGCGCCTGGTATTTGAAGGATGGATGGGCAAATGAACATGCAGTCCTTGTAAACACATAGACTATCTTTCCTTGGCAAACCACGAGCAATTTCTATTTCCTACAAAATAAAAAAACAATGTTCAACAGGAGAAATGTTTCTAGTTCTGAGAAGGCAAAAATACCTACAGATATATACGAGGTATGTAAGAGGTTTTGCTCTTTCAGCTTCTTTTAAATGTAGGCTGCTCAGATATTTGTAGGTATAATAGCAGTAGAAAATATTTGAATAGGTAAATCAAAATAATTTTCTTTCAGCTGTCATGTTCTTAAACTAGACAATAGAGTGCTAATGTATTTCAGACACAAAAAAGTACATAAGTTGGTTTGAAAAATCTAGAAACTAAAAGCTGTGGACTTTCTTACCAGTGCCTGGGGTCATGTAATTCCTTTAGATTTTCTGATAAAATATGCCTCTTGTTTAATATAATTTAGCTCAGTTAAACTTGTTAAAGAAGAAAGGCAGTATGTCCGATGATAATTGCTGTATGATAAAGGCAGGGTGATTGCCCATTTTTTTGCTAAAACGCCTTCCTCAGTATGTTTTGGAGTGCATATTTTTTAAAGGAATTTCAGAAAACAGACCTATTTCCTGTGCTTGTCTAGAATGTACATTTATAGATAATTAGCCAAACCTTCATCTTTTTGGAAGCAGTTAATTTGGTTTGATGTGGTATTGATGCCTTAGGTTTTAACTTTTATATTTTTCAAATCCTGTATTGCCTAGTGTATAACTCTGAAGTCTCTTACAGCTTGTTAGCTGCTCTCTTAGGCCAGATAGACACAACAAAACTTCTCTGAGCTTGCTATTCAAGGACACTCGGGCTGTTCGAGGTCTAAAGGTGGAAAGTAGGACCAGGAGAGAGGTGGAGAAATGGAAGAGAGCTAAAGTTTTAATTGGTGAATTTATGCTGATATACAAATGGTCCAAACCTATAACAGTGTAAAGAACTC
>VYZQ01002212.1:157305-167974 GCA_013400655.1 Mystacornis crossleyi | reverse complement strand
AAATCCATATTCCCCCTATGCACAGAATTGGATTTCATGTGTTTGGCGTTTAAACCAGCATCAAACCACGACAATGGTGATTAAAACACGCTACCAAATTATCAAGAGAATTGGGTGTTTTTTGTGCCATTAGAGACTGCTCAAAGTTTGGATGGCAACTCATCTTCTCTGCCTGCCCTAAGCTATCACTGTATTACACCAGGGTTTTCCATTTTGCATCCTCATTTCATGAGAACTCTGAATAGCTGTGAGGACAATCATCTGGGAACTTCTGGTAACTCGTATACTATTTTAAACAGCCCCAAAATTACATATCTAAATTGTTGGGTTTTAAGTTCATGCAGCCCATGTATAAAGACTGTAAGCAAAGATGGTATCATATGTGTGGCATATAAGTAAGCCTCTGTAATGACTCCCACAGAACTCAAAGCGTGGAGAAGCACCCTACAGCAGGGGAAATATTTGCAGTTACAAGGGGAAATTATTGTCATTGTAAACCCCGAGAACTTGCAGCCTTCTTGCACATAGAGAAGACACCAAGGAAGGCAAGTCTCCTACGCTATGAACTTCACAACCTAAACAGGGCTAATGGGCAAGGTGAGCAGAATTATAAAATTATTTTAACCTGAAGAACATTGTCTAATAATTTGCTTTGTTATGTAATTCACAAATGAATAAAACCTCACTTGCTTGAGTGAATTGAGTGAATAAATTGAATATTAACAAGAGAAAAGACAAAATGTTCCCAAATAATTTAAGGAGCATATTGTTTCAGGAAAGATCATGCAATAGGCATGGAAGCGTTTGAAAACATTTCTACACAGCATGACATGCTCCTGGATTGTTCCAGGACAGCTGTCCCTATTTGCAGTGAAACAAATTCCTTCTAGAGATAATGAACAGGATGTGGCTGTCCTTTCTTTTTTGCTCCCCTTTCTGCTAGGAAGGACAAGCATGACTAGAAATGACTTCTCTGGTTGAGCTGCAAACATTGCTTAATGTATTCTTAGTTGCTTGACAATGAGTTTCTTGAGTTTTAGGGTTGCTGTGAAGTGTAATGAGCAGACTGTGCAGATAAGAAACTTCACACCAGCAGATCTGGTTTCATTATGTAATCATTCATTTCTCCTCTGCAAGCTTCTGCTTGTACATCATGTTTCTCAGCTTTGGCACCCTTAAATTAAAAACAGACCTGCAGGGACCTACTGATATTTAATAATGATCCCAGTAAGATGAGTCTTATAAGGCACAAGAAGTATATAGAAGTGTAAATTTTTCTCACATTCCAGTTCTTCTTTGTAAACTAATAATATTTCCTTATTTAACTTGTTAGAACGTGTGGTTATTTGAATGATCAACTACTCCCAAAGAGTGATAATCCTTGTTCGCAATTTAAACTGCTTATGGTACAGTTTTCACCAAACATAAGGATACCATGTCTAATTGCAGAGGCATAAATCATTACTTTTATGGCTCAAGTCCCCTGTTCTCACAGGGGGTTTTTCACCCTTTCTGAAGTTAACAGTAAGGCTGGGTTATGAAAATTTTTCATTCACAGTGTCACATTTTTTTCCAGTAATCTGACATCTTCTTGCTATGACCTGACTTCCAGAAGACTGAAGCACCAATAACCTATCTAATTACCGTGTTATTATAGCACATTGTCACTTCATTACTTGTGTTCAAAGTTTATGTGCACATGTCCAGCTGTTGAACTGTAGTCAGATGTCAGATGAGGAGAGCCCTAGTATTGCTAATTAGTTTTAATGTTAGAACTCTCAGACACTG
Organism: Mystacornis crossleyi; assembly: GCA_013400655.1. Classification (NCBI taxonomy): domain Eukaryota; kingdom Metazoa; phylum Chordata; class Aves; order Passeriformes; family Timaliidae; genus Mystacornis; species Mystacornis crossleyi. The sequence continues at coordinate 166,186 of VYZQ01002212.1, read as the reverse complement.
ATAATTTTTCAAAAATCTGAGAGAGGTGAAAGTAAACTTGTCCCTAAGCATTGTGAAATACAGGAAATTAGGTAGTATTTTATAAATCTCTCATTTCTGTGGTTTTTTCTTCCAAGAGCAAAATGATAGTCACACAAAAAGCAATTGTAACTGTAACCACACTCCAGTTTTCTCCCGTCTTTCCCATCTTTTCTCCTGAAAGTATTATGACAGCTTTTGTATTTTTAGATGATTTTGAGATATTTTGAGTACAGAGTTCAGATTCTTTTTCCTACTTTTTGACAATTTAGACAAAGAGATATCCCCACTCACATTAAAAAGACACAAGATCTCCAGAGAGGAGGAAGATTCTACTTTTATGATCAACTGCAGCAAAATCAAGTCATTAGCAAAAATAACATATTTATAACTTCCTATTGTATGTGTCAGACAAAGAGTGTTCCTTGTCCTTTGTTTTCTTACTATCACTATTTTCACTCTGTCTACATAGCAGTTTTTCTGAGAAAGGGGAGTCGCTAACAGTTCTGCTTGATTAATGGAGATATTTCCTATTATCGTGCCTCCCTACATTCTTGTCACTGGCTAAAATAGGACAAGGATCTTCTGTTGATGCAAGGTCAGCCATTGCTGCTATAAACAGCTTTCAGGTAGATGTGCCTGGACAGAGCATTTGAGCAAATCATTTGACTTTTTAAGGGATAAGGTCTAATTTTGTAGCAGTCAGGACAAATAGTTCACAATTATTCTGAGAATGACTGATCAACCGTGTTTGCTGTTTTTACAGGCTGACTTAACTTTTACAGTGAACTATTAAGGTTAAAGATGGATCTGAATCCTGAGGATGTTTCCAGACTGAATGCTGCAGCTTTGGGGGGTAGGTCTAGCGTGAGCTGCACAGGGTAACAGAGTCAGCTGGTGCTGCAGAGCTGTGTCACCTTACTGGGTGACACTGTGCAACCAGGCCCCCTTGGCAGATGTACCTGTATGGAAGAAAAGCAACTTTTGTCAGCTCCACTTATGTTATCTGTGTGGCTCACACGACCAGACCCTCAGGGAAGCTGCTCATATATGCTAAGTTTCCACTCAGGAGCTTTGCAGAAAAAGCTTTGTTCACAATTCAAAAATTTTGGTATCGCCTCTGCCATCAAAATCTGGGTATGTGAAACAATAAGGACTGTCATGTCTAATCACATATTCACAAAGTATTTTTTGTATGCATCAAGCCATCTGTTCTGCTAAGCTTTTTTCCACCTATTTGTCAGTTCAGAGCAAAGCATTGTGATCATTTGTATTTACAACATTACCCTAAATTTACAACATTACTCCTCTCCCTAATCTGCTGACATCTACAAGGTAAATTAGTCATCAGTAGACTCTCTGTAGTGCAAGCCACACCACTCCCAAGAGACAAGGGGTGTGCAAGACCAGCTCAGCTGCCTCTGCTCCGCACATCTGAAGGGGAACTCTGAAGACCTGAAGCAGCAACCCCTGTGGGAATGAGGCAGGAGTTGGAGTCAGTGCAGCAAAGAACTCTGAACCTCAGGAAGGCATTTCCCCAGTGGGGCTGTGGCCCACAAAGATGAGAGTCAGAGATCTATATCAAGTCATTCATTGCCTTTGGTTTCGACTCTACGATTACTTAAACTTTTTGAATAAAATTGCATACTACTTACAGTGAGAATAAATATTTGGACCTTTTTTTTTAATTTTTAAATACCTCCTGGACTTGGAAAACATAACAAGAGTATTTTATTAGGAGGATAAAGAGACAATGTGGCACAGACACTTCAAAGCAAAAGGGGAGCTAAGACATGACAAGAAACAAGTGTCAGATAAATGACGCTGAGATTGTCTGAAGGAGGGTAGTGGCTGAAAGGATTTAATGGAGATGCAGACTATAATCTAAATCCTATGTAGGCAGTCTTTGCACTGAGCACTGAGCTAAATAAGCTTTGGATCATGACCAAAGAGACAAATTGTGTACCAAGTAACCCTCATCAAAAGTTTTCACACAGGCATTTTGATCCACTTAGTGATTAAGGTCACCCAACAACGTCCTTTCCATTTTCGGAGTTTATTTCACAACATACTGTGCATAACTTACTGAGAACTTACAAAATACATTTTAGTCTAAAAATGATCAGGAAGTTGCAATGGACAACTTGCAGAGCTGGAACTCAGGAACAGTCAACAAATACGGCACTTACAGCTGAGATGTTATCAGTCTGATCCTTTGACATATGAATAGATGAGTTTTCAAAAAGCTACAGTGATGTAACAAAGTTTACAGAGCAGGTCTGAAGAAAATTTAGGAGCAGGACACAGCCCTGTGTTATAGCCACAGGATGATCACAATAATGAAGGCTAGGCATCCCTCATGTATCTCTAGGTGAGTAGCATGTAAAAATGCATTCTGGTGCTTTTGTAATGTGCTGCTTTTATTCTTCAGAAGCCTACTGCTAAAGCTTGTAGGCATGAATGATACTAAGAAACTGGATTTTTTTTTTTTTATAACTGGAAAGCATATTAAAATTGTTAAATAATAAAGCTCTGAGCAAAAAGAGTCAGTTTAGCATGGAAATATTCACATACCATTGTAATTCCTCTCTCCTAACCTAAGAGAATCACAGTTTAATAAACTGAAAACTTAATTCAGTTTAATGAAAGTGAATATGGCAAAACCTTAACCTAATTATGAAAATAAGGTCAAAATGAAGTAGTTTTAATCTGGAACAGCTACCTCATAAGAGAAAAATGAAAGCTTTACTCAGTTTTAAACACACTGAGAAACTCTCTGAAAATACTTGATCATGCATGTAAATATTAGAAAAGAGAAACACTGTTTGGTTCCACTTCAGTGATACTAAGTTTATTATTATATTAAGTCCAACAGCACTTGGAGGATGGGCATCCCTGGGATCCCTGAGCACAGTGGAGTCTCTCCACCCAAGAGACAGAGAGAGAAACAGGATTATGAAGGATTGTTGTTCTCATTTGATAGAAGATAAACTGAATGCCAGGTGATGTTACTTTAACAAAGACAGTTATCAACAGAGCAAACAGTACGAAACTGGATTTTCAATTCATTTCAGGTTAGATAAATTGAAAAATGTTTCCCAGAAAAATAATAATATAATTTTTTTTTAAAATTCCATTTAGAGTATTCTCAGTACTTAGAAAATTAAGTAGAAGGAAATTTAGGTAAAAGACCTTTACATCAGAAAGTCAGACCATTTAACTATGAGAATGTTAAGAAAAGCACTAGCACTTACAGAATTAGGAGATTCTTGAAAAAGATTATATAAAATGCCTTGAGGTTGGGTTTGTTTGGCTTTTTCCCCCCTAAGTATTTATGCTTGCTTTTTTCTCTTGGAACAAATAGCAAAACAGTTTAACCTATATGTGTTTATAACATAGATGTGTACTCCAATAAAATATTTTTGAAGAAAAGGCATGCTTATTTGTTAAGAGGATGTAAACATCAGAGCTAGGAGCTAAATGTGTTGTACTGACCCTGGGGTCCAAGGCTGTCTTACAACCCTGGTTTTCCTGCAAATTTTAAGGGTAATATATGCATTACCTGGAACTCAATAATAGTAATTTTAGATAGGAATGACTCAGAAGGTATTTAAGAAATGAGTTTTGGCTGGAAACTAACTAGTTGAAACTCTATGAAGTCAATATTTCTGTACTGATAAAACTTTCATGAGAAAGTAATTGCACCTACAGTGGTTCTTCAGTTCATGATCAGTATAACATTGCAATAATACTAATTGTGGATGGCTGTGCTCCCCAGGAGGGCAAAACACATTCCAGTCTGGCCACTTGTAGGTAATGCTGACTCCAAGTGCAGTCTCAGGCATGGGCTTAAAGTCTCACCATCACCCCTGGCACAGAAGCTGACAGTGATTTTGTGTTCGGACTGAAAACTACGATATGCTGATAAGAATCCTTGTGAGTTAAAGGGCAGGTGAGAAACAGACAGTGAATTGTTTTCTGCACTAACCCGAAGGAGGGCCATGGTGAGTATTTCATCCAAGCTCAAGGGAAATCAGGAGTTTCTGAGAGCTGTTTTTCCTCAACAGTGAGTTGATGCAGGCTGGCCTGTGCATAGTCCATCCACAGCTGCTGGGTGCTGCTGGTCTCTTGGCGGTTCCATCTGCTGTCCCTGCCACATGTGATGGATAATCTGTCATGCCAGGCTTTGTTTCCTGCACCTGTCTCTCTCTTTAATCTCCTCCCTCTTTAGTCTCTTGAGTCCAGGAGCTTTGTATCAAGCTGGCCACAGTTTCCAAGAGTTCAACCTCTTGGCAGACTTTGAAATCCTGTAGCATCAACAAAAATAAATCAACATAGCAGTCTCAATAAATTAAAGTATTTTCAGACTTTTAAGGTAAAAGAGTGTATCTGATCAACAAGACTGGTTCTGTGTAGTGCAGGTCACAGCACCCATTCAGTACTGAGATCAGTAACCCAATTCCTTCTCACTGAGAAAGTAATCGGCTTTGTTTTTGGCATTGGTGGTTTCAGAAGCATGGAAGTGCACTGCTGTATATCCCTCCTCTGGGGAGAGAAGAAAGTTTTAAACCAGGGGTGGCTGGAAATCTTAGAGCTTGAGTAAGCGTAATCTATAGCACTTTCAGATTCTGTCTGTATTTTTCTCCAGATGTCTGCCACTATCCAGGTCATTCTGGCACCTTTGACTTGAAAATGTTGTGGAATTTAAAGACTATTGTTTTAAATTAAAGTGATGCAAATGAGATGAAGCATGGATAGTGCCTGAAACTAGGGTCAGTGCCTGAAAAGAGCAGGCACTAGGCAGACCACCATCTGCACAGCCTGAAAAATAATAACACTGAAATGCTAATCTGTGGATTGGTGTTTCTATCTGCTGTGGCTTCCAGCAAGCTTTCATTGAATTTTTTGCTGCAGCTGATACCTATTGTCATTTATCCTCTAAAAATGCCAGTGACTGAACAGAATTAAATTTTGGTCTTGTGCGTGGCACTAAAATACGTGGAAAATTCAAGAGACTCGTGTTCCCACCAGCACTCAAGTGCAGTTCTGTGTTCCTCTAGCACATAAATTTTTTCATTTCTTAAGTTTGTCTGTCTTAAACCAACCAGTTTCATGGACTAAGGAACTCCATGAGCTGATCTGTTTGCTTTTTTTCTTATGAAAGCAAAATTAAGGAAGATGCTATCTTGCTTTTTGGTGCATGCCTGTGAGGAGTTCCCCAAGCAGTTCCTCAGTGTTGGTCAAACACCAGCATGGGACAGGAGCCATCCCCAAATGTAATCCAAGTATGACAAGCCTGTGTTGGAGAGTAAGAAATTTTAACTGCTGATGTTCAAGTTGTGCTGTTCCAGTATGAGTCAGGGCCAGGTATTAGATCTGATTTATTCTCTTTAGCATCCCTGTAGCCACCGGGGCTACTGCATACAGCAGCACACGTTGAGCTGGAGCTGCAGAAGCCTCACCCCTTCCTGATGCTGCCTGACACTTGAGCCCCACGATTGTCCTTGTCACATTTGCTGCATTCTGCAAACAATTCTGATTGCAGCTTCTGTGCTCAGAACACCTCTGAGCTGCACCACGCGATACTTGTGGTAAATGTGGAGTGAATTTGAAAGGTCGTACAGTACCAGGCACACAGAAAGCAAATTCCCTGGTATTGGTAAACTTGGTACTCTTGGGAGGAAGCGAGATCAAACTCACAGCAACCTCCCATCTGAGAGGCTCGTCTGCAAGGAGAGCTCTACAATGCTGAGCTGCCTTCTCACCTGCAAAAGCCTTTATCCTTATCCTGGAATGCTGGTGTGGCTCTGAAAAGCCAGCTTCCAAACGCAAGAAGAAATTGTCCTTTGGGATAATATAGATGTAAGAAACATCATTAAGAACTTTTGCATGGACAAACTCAGACTGGAGATTCCTCCAAGTACTCTTATGAAAGCAGATTGTGTGCAAAAGCTAATGGCCTTCTTTCTATTGGAAAAAAAAAAAAGTTATTTACCACCCTGTGCTTTTTAAATCATGTCTTAAATTATTTCTGTGTCTATGTTTGGAATTGTCTTTCAAAGAATACTGATGCCGTTAATAAAAATGGCAGTTCAAATGTCACTGTTAATTGTATACTTTGATCTGTGACCTTTGCATATTAATATTGCAGTCCTCTGAAATGACATCAGAAGGACAAAAGCTTTTGACAGATGATTTTCCTCAGCTTAGATTCAAATGATACTGTGTTTTATAAACAAACCAGTGAGATCTTTGTCGTTGTCAATCCACCTGTGAAATACTGTCTACCTAAAAGAAGCTCATTTCTGACTTCTTTTTTGTTTGTTTTGTTTTGGTTTGTTTTGGGGCTTTTTTTTTTTTTTGTTGGGTTTTTTGTTAGTTTTAATCTAAACACCAAAATAGTGGAGTGGCTAAATTAAAAACTGAGTTATTTAATTGTGGTCCAAATTACAGCACATAATTAAAGCACACTTCCCTTTACTTATTCTAGCATTAAAATATGTCATGGTAATAACTTTTTTTCTTTTACTGAGTTTTTGAATCATGTCATCCAAATGACATCAATAATTTTAAAGTTCCCTTTCTACATTAAAAAGAGTGAAAACTGTGTTTCTTTCTGCTGTTATGCAATCTGTAGACTCAGTACCTCACCATCAGGTTCACACAGCAATTTGGAAATGCAGTGAACAGTAGCTGGGTGTTTCAGCAGTCCTAAACTAATCTCCAAAAGCAATAACATCATCCTTCATTTTTGCAAGACGCTCATCTTCAGTCTAGACTGGCCATTTGTCTTGTTCTCATCAGGTGTTTTACCTAATACCCTGTCAATTGTGTCCTTATGAACCCCAATTTCCAAATGTTTACACAAAGATTATAAACATCTTACAGTTTCTTATGTCACATAGTTTTAATCGGGATGTTTCCTTCTACAAAATCCATACAGCCACCCTGACTTCAACAGTTTTCTATTTATACATTTATGATTGTGCTGCTGCTGCAGATGGTGAGAGAGGTATGTCAGATGTTGCCTTTACTCTGACTGAAAATGTGGAGAAAGGAAACCATGGCATAGTGGGAAGATACATGGCTTGGTACCAGGCTTTGCCTTACAGATGATAAAGAAAACTCAAAGCTTTGAAACTACAGCTTTCATCAGGCACAGGCAGATGCAAATGAGCAGCCAAACCACTCTAAAACAAAACACTCCTGTAGTTTCTTCATGCAAAATGATGGTAGCTCCTCAGTGCTGAGGAATATTCCATGTGGACAATTTTAAATGTGCTGAATGTTCATCTTCCTCAAATAAGCAAGATGCACAGTTCTGAGCAGTTTTACCTGGAGAAACAAGCCTGTGCACATTCAGATTCTGGATAAATGTATGAAGCTTCACAGTTAGACGTTTTAATGGAGCAGCCAGTGTTCTACTTGGCCTGGAGACACAGAGAATTCTCTTTACTTATCCCGTAATGTAATTTTTAAAGTTACGATGTGTCCTGTGGTATAAAAAAGTTGTATTGTTTCTCTCCATGAAAGACATTTAACTACTTAATGCAGAATTCCTCCATATCTCATCCTGACTTAAAAGTGGCTGACTGAAATGGAGCTTTTAATGAAATATTTATTCAGGAAGAAAGAGTATTGCTTTGTCAGTTCCAGGTCCTACCTGTCTTCATTAAACCCCTGTTGTCTCTCCTAGGTTCAGAAGAAAGACTTTTAATAAACAGTAAGGAGGTGTGAAGTTTATGGTCAGGACCACGTGGCCACTTGCAAAGCTTCTGGGCTCATTGCATGTTGTGGCCAAAGACTGATTTTATTAGTTCCCACATTTAAGTCACACTTGCTATTTAGCTTCTTGTTTACCAAGAGGAGAACCATTAGAACCATGTGCTTATGGTGTCCTTAGAACTTTAGAACTGTGCCTCTAGATAGTATTCCTTTGCCAGGAAAGTGGTAAAAGCAACAGTTGCCTTCAGAACAAACTTAGCAAATAAATATTAATTAATAAATGAACTCACAGCATGTTTCCAGAATTATTAAAAGCTAGTAGCTGAAAAACATGATCACTTGTGTTTGCAGTCTCCCTATTAGCGTGGGAGATAATGTGTTACAGGGTACCTGGTGCCCTAAATTTGGAAAGAAGCTGTAAATCTTGTTGAAAGAGGTGTCTCCTGTGCTGTGGCAGTAAGGCAGGAGATGTACTTGGAGCTAGGATTTTTATAGAATCTCACTCTGGCAAAGTTTCTGTGGACAAAGAAACAGTTACTGAAGGGATTGCCATATTCTCTGCAGGCTTCATGCTTGTGCCAGTTTGAATCATTTAATATTATTTGAATAGGTCTTTAGATGCATATTGAATGTGTGTGTATGAACAGATATTTTTATCTTACTGGAGACTTGGTACTTTGGCAGTCAGCTCTCAAGTGCTTGGGAGCGCAGCCAAGATAATACTTTCTGAAATCTTTTTGAAGTTTTTATTTTTTGAACTGTGAAAATGCTTCATTTTTTTCACCTCAGACTATTTTTTTAAAGAGGATACTGCCAGCTTTGTCAGCCTTGCATTATGTATCACCAACCATGCTTTGTGAATAACCCCAGATGAAAAGGGGTCTGGAATTCAAGTGTATGTGTACATTGGTGTCCTATGGAGAGGATGTGCTCAAGGACTCCCTGTGGATGTCTNTCCTATTGATTTATATATACATTTCTTTTAAGTTCAGGTGAGTGAAAGGGGGAAGAGATGGAATCTTTTGAAGCTGATGAAAGGTTTAATTAAAATATTAAAAATCCTAAATTTTTTGTCCCTTGCTTCTGATACGTTGCTAAAGCTATAAGGAAATTGCCTAAGTAACTAACATTTACGGCA
>VYZQ01002212.1:116383-156077 GCA_013400655.1 Mystacornis crossleyi | reverse complement strand
TATAAGGAAATTGCCTAAGTAACTAAAATTTACGGCATTTTCTCTTTTTTCTCTCCCTTTTTTTCTTCACTGAGATGCTTGTCTGTCTTAATGAACATGGGATATCTTTTATCCCATTTTTGAACCATATTACTATTTGATTTTTATTTGTTTTTAGATTACAGCTGGGAAAGCTTTTCCTTGCCATAGAGAAGCTCACTGACTTTTATTTTAGATGTGAGAAAAGAAGAAGTTGGCAATACCAATTATTTGTCATTTGTAAATGATCCATTAGAGGCTTTTATATCAGGTTACATCTATCTGCACTAGGTAAGTAGCATTCTCACAAATAATGTGGATTACGAAGTAATTTATTGGAACTTTTTGGTGTTCTCATAAATCAGACATTTATTTCACCAAAGCAGAGACACCAGAGACCTGATGGCTCCTCTGTGGCTTCTTACATCATTCCCCAGCAGCTCATGCTCCCTTTCACCAAAAGTGTCTGATGAAATTCCAGGGCCCCACTGCACATACACGTAACTAAGCCAAAGGGGAATGGATGGGAATGCTGTCAGGTGGAATAGGCTGGATGTGCGTGGCTGCCAGTGTCTGCAGGTGTAACTAGCTATGGGAAAAAAGGAGCTTTATCGGTCTTTGCTGCATTTTTTACATCCTTCATTTTGTGTCCATTAAGTCTGAGCATGTGACACTATTAAAAGGTACTTCAGAATCCTTCTTGCTAAATTGATAAAAACTGATCTTATAATGGGACAAAATATCAAAACTAGCACAACTCAGCAAAGACAGTTACCAGATTTCTTAAATGAACTATAGCATAAGCAAAAAAAACAAAAACAAAAACAAAAACAAAAACAAAAACAAAAACAAACCACCAAACTGACTGCCTCTCACTTGATTAATTGAAGTGGCAACAAAAGCTCAAAATAGCACCATTTATATTGTCAGGTGATTCCCAGATGAATAACTTTTCTTTCGTCTTAATAGCACACTGTCACAACAAATGTCAGGGGATAATGGGTGCATCTAGATTTTCAACCAGAAAGACTGCTTGACAATAGTTTGGGGCTGCAAAAAATATGCCACTGAACAGGAATTAGAGCAGCAAAGGTGCTTTCCTTTACTTCTGAATTTGGCTGATGGTCTACTCCAACATGTGTTGGTGAGGAATGCTACTTGGCATTGCCTTAAAGCTTTAGAGCATCTTCTATGGTAAGATTTTGCTTGAAGTTGCTTGAAACATAGTTAAATTATTTGGGCTGTGTTTTTCCAACAGTTCAACCAAACTTAAATCTTAAAAGTTCAAATAAAAGACTTCCTTTTGTCACTTAAAAGGAAATACATTCAACATTTTCTTTAGCAAGCACTGAAATTCTGTCTGAATTTACTGTGGGAATTAGCTCTGTGCTGTGTCTGCCAAGGGGTATGAGGTACTGGGCACAGAGACTGTGACCCTCTCCCTGGAGCAGAGAAGTTCTAGATCAGTGGGGAAGCAGACACATCTGACACAAAGATCACTTCTCCCAGAGCGAGTCAGAGATCCCAGCACATGCTGTAAATGCCCTGGCAAAAAAACCCCACCATCCTGTGGCACTGAGCTGTGGTGAGGTGAGGATCCCTTGTCACCACTCAGGTACTGCAAGCACTGAGCAATGAATCGACACAGCCCAAACTGTGAACTGCAGCCACGAGGCTGGTGCTGCTCTGCTGCTGAGTGCAAACCCAAGCCGTGTTACAGCTTGAAAAAGATGGTCAATATTCCCCATATGGACAATACTAACATGCTTTAAAAGCATAATCTTGTTCTGTTCCTTTTGTACAGACAAGTGAAGACAGCTTTTAAAGATGGGAGCAAACACCATTTTCCTATGGGCTATTTTTCTATTCAATAACAGGATGGACTTGTTTTAGGAATGAATGAGGTTCATGTAGTAAATGAAAAGTATGTGGTAAATGAAAATAATTAAAATGAAGAGGGGGATTGAAAGACATCAGACAACTGTCTTTCTTCAAGTTAAAACATTAGGCTTTATTTCCAGCTCTGGGCAGTCATAAGTGGTGCCAAAGTAGCAAAGCTGTGATCTTATGTATGACTTCTATATAGTATTATAATGTTATGTTGATTGAAGCAGCTTGGCCAAAATGAGGACCCACAGTTAATGGTGTGACCATTCTCTCCCTGTCTCAGTTTTACATATATCTTTGTGTGACTAAGCCCCATGTCTCACAGGAGAGTTATAACATAAATTTAGTGTGATTAATTTGAAAGAATTTGCATGAGGAAAGCTTGCTTACCTTCTCATCAGTGGAAAACAACAAAACCTTGGAAAGCTGCTCACTATCTCAGCACATTCCCTGCACTGCAAGAGAGGAAGAGCTCCTGTAAATGGCAGTGGTTACGTGGTGACATAATTGAAGGCTTTGACCTAAGGAATGTCAAAAAAGAAATCTGAACTATATATATAATCAGTCTTATTTTGGGCATGCCCTATTCCAGAATGCCAGGTCTGGGTCTAGGTCATACCAAGGGACATTAGTGTAGGCTTTCATGTTCAAGATGAGTATTGATAGATTATCTTAGGGTAGAAAGACATGAATCTCTTCTCTTTCTGCTCAGTGCCACCAGTCCTCATTTGTGCTACAAGATCCTTGTCTTGGAGCAATAGTTTGAAGCATTTTTGCAGAAGAGTACCTAAAACCATTAGAAGTGAGATCAACAGCTCACATTTTATATATATGTTCTTAATATCTGTAGCTGCCATTAACTTCAGGAGAAGATGAGAACTGAAACAGGCTATTTTTTTTTCTTTAAATGTCAAAATAAGAACTTAGTGCTTAGCTTTAGGAAAATATTTGCAAATGTTGGTGTTAGTATACGATGTGTCAGCCTCCTCACCTGCCAAATGGGGAGGACAGTGCTACCTCCCACGCAAACACGCTGCATTACAGACAGACTGAACCCATAACTATTTTACGCTCTAAAGCTCTAGGAAAGAAGCACTCATAGCCTTCCAGAAGCCTTTGAAGAGTTGGAGTGTCTTGTACTGGGATGAATAATGACAAGAATATCAGAGGCAGAAAGGACTTGGGGGTAAGCTACTCAAGTATAAACACATACTCTGCAAGATGCCATCAGTTTAAAAAATCTCAGAGGTACTTGTGACAGAGAAGGCAGATGTTCATGAGGCTTAAATCTCTCTTGAATAACTTCAGTGTTCCAGTAGACATGAGAAGGTAAATTTGTTTACTCCCTGTTTTCCAATTATTGACTATTAAAAGGTGGATTCATGTCTCTTAATTACTAGATTTAAATCAGTTAGTAAGTACCTTTTCATCATGGTTTGATGTGATTCTCAATGATGCAGACAAATGTAGTTCAATCTTTTGTTGAAAAACACCTAATTAAGTATTTCTAGAGAAAGATATGGTGCAAAGTGTAATTTCTGTATGGTTTTATTCAGGGCTTTCCTCTCAAAATAAAGGATGTAAATCAAACCCAGCCTTCTGTTAAGGACTCTTTTTCTTTGTCTTAACCTTGATAACTGCATGTTAGCCACTCATGGCAAGTATGAATTTCCTGCAAGAGAAAGCTTTTGAAAAAGTTAGCAAAACTGGCCTGACTGGATGGTGAGCATCAGGCTTTAGCTGAACACATCATGTGTTAGGAAACATGGAAGGCCTGCATACTGAGTCTTTATACGTAGTGGCTTTTGTGGAGAAGAAAACATGACCAAGTGCCTCAGGAAAAATACTAATAATTAGAGAACCGTCTTCCTTTCCTTCTTTTGGTCAGGTAGGACTTAACTTGCCCCCTGGCTGATATGAGAGATGTGATACAATTTCTGTATAGACCCAGTGGTTTGCAGGAGGCTTATTTTTTACGATATGGTAAACTAAATAATAAAATTAATATTTCACTGCTTGAGTGAACTTTCCATGGTAGGAAATTATGTAAGTTTCCTTTGAATTATTCTACAGATGCGGTTATGCTTTCAAATATGGATTAAAGAAGAAAAAGACTTTTTACCACTGTGTCCTGTAATTCTTATATAGGAAGCTAGATCCTTATTCCTCTGTCCTGATCACTTGACATTAGCCATCCTTGTGAAACTTAGGTGTTAGAGTACCACTTAAAATTTTTTAAAAGGGTTCAGATTTTCTCAGAAAAGCAAAAGATGGGGAAATCCTTGTCATGGTGTTACTACAACAGAACTACGATTTGTCTCATCTCTTGATACTCTGCTAAGCATTACTCCTAGCCTTTGGCTGGACTAAGCCTAACACATTGGTAGAAGAATCCTGAAATAACTTGTAACATCTCACCTATTAAGTCCAGTAGCTCTTTTAAGAATTAGCTCTTCTTGCTGAGAGATACACTTGTTGTCTAATGGGGCTCCTTCTGTTCTGTGTTTTCCGTCTGTTGTCTTTGCCAGTGCAATCCACTGCGACAGTGAGTAGAGCTCAGAGAGAATCCACAGCTGACAGCGATGTCTGAGCTTGGCTCATAAGGAAAAATACATAAAATTCTAATGGACAGCATGCACCACTTCTGTCCTTCAGCCCAGTCAGAACTCTGGATTTTCATGATTTAGACAGGATTTCATAGATGTCAGAGTGAAACAACTCACTGAGGCCTTTCATGCAGCTTCTCTCCCTTTGTATCTATCACTGTGTGCTGTGCATGCAGTACCCACATGGTTGGGTATTGGCACCATTGCTCTCCGTTCCCAGCCAGGACAGGGACAGCAGACCACCCACTGGCTCCTGTGCCTGCAGGGACAAACACTGGCTCCCATTTCAGCTTGCATTTTGCTTAGAAGCCAGGTGAAAATGCATCAGCAGAGATCTCTGGAGCAAGCAAAAAAAGCAGCCAGAATCTTGCAATCCCCTGCAGGCATCTTCCCCTGTGGAAGGAGAGGAACCTCTGTGAAGAGCCAGGGTTGGAGCTCAGGTGGGTCTGAAGGTGAAGGGAGGCTGAGGCTTGGTGGGCTGTAGGCTGTGCCAGACACAGCAGCAAGTCGTACACTCACACAGACACTATGACCTGCGTCCCTTGGAGGAGGATGTCAAGGGGGAACTTCCCATCCTTGCCCTTTCCAAAGCTCTTTGTCCCAAACTGGTCACACATACATCTCAATTGCACGGGTGAGCAGCACCTGTGAAACTCCCTGTGGTCTCAAAGAACCCGAGAAGGCTCCAAGTGCCCTGTCTGGCATCCTCAGTCAGTGTGACAGTGTGGGCACCTTGTCTCCTGTGCACATAGGGGACTCCTGTGGGACGTGCCTGGCCTCTGTAAATCAGCGTTCCCAGGGCTACCTGCCTTTAGCACCAAGAGGCCTTTGCACGGACTGTGTCTGTCTCCCCTGTTTCTTCATTCAGGCTTGCTCCTTTGTGTCACAGGCGACAACCTGTTTGTGACAGGAGGATGGGGCACTTAGGTAAGGGAAAGTCCTAGCAACTCAGCTGGGGAACTGAGGTCAAAAGTAAATACTGCTTGCTGTGGTGTTTTTGCCAGCTGTGCGTTGTTCATGCTGCTATGAACAAAGGTGCTGAGCCTCAGAGAGCTCTAAATGTGGAAGGAAAACACAACACAAATGTCTAAAAGCAGTTCACTGTGCAAGAAAGCTTTTGCTACCCTGGTCCTGATCCTGCTCCAGCACTGCTCCATGCCCAGTCTGCCATGGGTAAGGTATGCCTCACATGACACCTATCTTAAAAAACAGCAGTAAGGAGAGAAGGCTTGGAATGTTTTGTAAGTGGTGGGGAAAGGTCTGTGCACAGCAGCCACTGAAGATGATGATAGGTATCTTAAACACACAACCCAGCAATAAGTAGAAAAAGGCTCTGAGTGCTTTACAAATGATGGTATTGCAGTCTGACAACACAGCATTGTTCTGGAGCTGAGGCTCAAAGCCTGGATCTTGCTGGGAAAATTAGTTCTCCTTAAACCTACTGGCTTTTCTGTCCTGAAGGTTAACTGTGCTGTGGACTGTGGTCTTATTTGATGATTTATATGGCTGCAGCACCTGAGCTTGCCCCAGCTGATGTGACTATTGTGCCTTCTCGTTGTGTAATCCTTTTATTCCACAAGCTTTCGCAGACATCCCAAATCTTCCTTTAACACTGATCATGAGGTAACTGGAAATACAGAAAATGAGGAATCCAAGACAAAATTATTGAACCGGCTAGTACCACTTCCACAACTGTGCCATATATGCTATAAAAAGAGGCTGGGTAAGAATGAGCAGGAGCGAACTGGCATTGAGATCAAGGTGAGAAAGAGAATAAAAGGGCTGTGAAAATCTTCCTTTATTTATGCACCCCTCTCTTGTGTCCAGACCCAAGTCCTTTGTAAATTGTCACCCAGCTCCCTTATGCGGCTTAGGAGCACTCCTGGGTAGATGAACATCCTGACGTCACTAAAAGAATCAAGAGCTGAACTGGGGACAGAGCTGTGGGCCAGGCTGTGATGCACCAAGTTCATGCCCAACAGCATGACTCGTGCCAGACTGCCCCGTATGAGCACTGGATACACACATCTGGGTAAATGCTGATGTCAGGGACAACAGGAGGGCAAAACTTTCTCATTTTCTTTTCAAAGTGAACAACCATATTACCCAAGCACAAGCAGCATGTTGGAGGGCAGGGCATGCAACATAACCACCTCTCAGAAAGGGAAATGGAGCTCAGAAGGAATATCTCTTGGCATTATTTGGGAGCTGCAACCTGAAAGGCACTTCACCCTGCAATTATTCTAAGGCTGATGCAAAGCCATCACATCAAACCATAAGAACAAGGAGCAACAGCAGCCTCAAAACCAGAGATGAGAACAGGATCCTCACAACGGTGAAATGGAGCGTGGGGTGGGAAATAATCTTTAGGAAACTCAGAAGTTAATAGCACAGGTAGTCAGCCAGCTTCTCAAGGAAAATGACATAATTTAGGACTTAACGCTGATTCACACACATGGAGGATCTTGGCACTTAGAGGCTTCAGTTTCTAAATTAGCATCACACAGATGCACATGAAAATCCTGGCATAGTTAATAATCTTGTTAAGTATTCTAGGCATTATTTTTAAGAAGAAAAGAAAAAAAATCAACCCAACCCCTGCCCCAAAACAGCAAAAAAATCTGAATAATTACCAAGGTATCTGCCAAATTAATTGTTCTGTATAAGTGTTCAAATAAAACATGTATAACACATCCCAGGAAAACACACTCATTCTTGCTTCCTTCCCCAAATAAAAAGACATCCATTTGTCAGTGCATTTTCAAGTCTAAAAGACATATTAAAAAACTCCTATACCATAGATTTTTGAAAACATTGCTCAGATTCAGCTTCCATGAGAGACATCACTCCCAGTGGTGGTACTTAAGCATTTTGTCTTGATAATTTTGCAGTTTGCCTATTTTAGTGTTACCTAACGAGTAGCTGAAGAGCGAAGGGACAACTCTTTGTGTCTGTCAAAATAAAAATCAGAGGGGCTGTCAGGACTTTGTCAGAAGCCCTAAGGGATACACTGCTGGCTCCACAGCACAGTCCTGCCTGCCTTTCTTGCAAGAGAGATAAAGGCAAGTTGTTGTCTTCCTTTTGCTCTTTCTCTTTCCCTGTGTCATCAAGGACAGTGAAGGCCACAGCGAGCCCTCAGTGACAGTCAGACCTCTGAGCACCAGCAGCTCAGGGAGCAACAGTGTGAAGTCTTCACCAAGCACATGCTCAGGGCTCTACGTGCACTGCTGACATTTGGCAGCATGGGCTTCTGGGCATTCTGGAAGGCAGCGGCTCATCACCGCCTGGATTATGGCCCTAGGACTGACAGGTCTGTTTAGCTGTAGTGGGGAATACCTCACCATGGGCTGTTGGAGGCGAGCTGGGGAAACAGCTCCTTTTAAACTATTGACTTATTTCGAGGCGCTCCACAGCACTGAAATCCCCCATCTCTAGGTCATGCTTGCAAGGAAAATACGCTCTGGGTGCGTTGCAAAGACACCTCGTGTTAGGAAAACAGGGAGCTAGAGGGAGCCGACCAGAGACTCGCCTGCCCCGAGCCTGTCCTCCAGACACACCATCTTTCCAGGAGAGAGGTCTTGCAGATCTGCTCCTGGTTCAGCTTCGGAGCAGCACGGGGAGGTAGGAGTCCCACACACCATACCGTGGAGTGGGTGGGGGAATGGATCTCATGCCACCTACACATTGCACAGTGTGCAATAAATAAAGTGGGTGGATTAAATGTCACAGATACATACCACTCCTAAACTCTTATCTGTCTGCACTGGTATCTGTGCCAGCTGCTTCTCCACCTACCTAGAGGCCTTTTGGTTATGGAAACCCACAACTCACAACGATATTTCTCTTCTGTAAAGATACATTGCTTACGCCCACCTTGAAACCAAGTAGAAAACAAATGCTCTTACTTGATACCAAAGAGTGACCTGCTCTCAGGTGGGGAGCAGTCCCCTTTTCTGTGATTTACGGAGATCTGGAAGTTGAATTAGCAAAGACAAAGAATAGCTTGCTTGTTTTTTCAGTTGGATACATTTAACCTGTAGAACTGGAGATGGCAACCAATCACTCCTGCTCTCTTGTACTATCTCCGCTTGGGAGCTGGCAGGGTTTGCCAAAACATGAGTCCAGGTCCAGATATAGGGCCTGTGGCAGTACCACTCACTTGGCTGCATGGTATTCCTTATCTTCTTTTTTGCTAATATCCCTGTTGGGATTCTTACACAGATAAAAATAGCCTATAGTGTCTGCTTCTCCTTCCCAATGATTTGCAGACAGATACTTGCCAAGTGTCTAGTGACTCATTTATTTGGGAAAAAAACGACCACAACAATGCAATCTGCAAACCCACACTTTTTCCACTCCCATATAAGAAGCATTTCTAACAGTCACTCAGACCTTGTGTAGAACAGATATTAGCAACCTGCTCCTCCGTTTTTCTCTCAAGGGTGATGAATACAACTCCAGGGACCAAATTTCCATTGCCTTTTTCTTTTGGTAGCCACTTACTCCATGCAAAGTGTACGTGACACCAGTCGGGAGATCCAAGCTATTGAGAAGAGCTTGGGTGGACAGGCATGGACTGGGCTGATAGAGCTGCCAACACTCCGTCCTTGGCAGGAAGCTAGAGACTAAATGTCAAGTATGCTTTGCTGCTCTGTGGTTCTGGTCCAGTCATCCATTTACCCAGTGAAAAGTTGCTTTAGATGCTTTTTTCAGCAGCTTGTGCAACATTGCACTGGGTGCTCTGGAGGGGAGTTAATTTCTGTGTTTCTCTGAGGATGTTTTTGTAATTGAATACACTTGGTCAGCAGAACCTTTACTAAGACATAGAATAGATTTTGAAAACAAAAATATAAAGGGATAAGAAAATAAAACCCTCTCTGAACAAAGAGACCAAACTTTTGACACTTACCACTGAAGGCAATGTCGTTGTCCGTACTCCTGCACTGCAGTAGCTGTAGGTGGACTGACTCCTCAGACATGGGCTCATGCAAGGCCAGATCCAAGAAAAGGAGTCACAAGCCTATTCATAAGTGTAAAGATAAAAAGATCTAGATTTTCTATGTTTAGTGCCACTCATGTCTGAAAATCCCAGCAGCACTCCAAAAAAAAACATCTTGCTGAGGCACAGAGTAGTTCAGGAGTCACCCAAAAGCCACAGTGGTTGTGAGTTGCAGAGCAGGAGTCAGGAGTCACAGTACTTCTCTGTACACAGAAGCAGTGAAGGTAGGATACAAAATGCCGGGGTGGATCAATGCCTATCATTTATAGCTGTCTAGAAAGCATATTTCAGTTTCCCTGATGGGAGAAGCAGACATCTCAAAGACTATTTTCAGAGAAGGGCTGGTGTTTTCCCATGTCCTTGGGAAGTAAAATTTCCTGACATTTCCCACTGAATTCTCTTCTACAACTTCTCTGCCTGAATGCATGCTTACAGTGCTTCTGAATTTTATTAGGAAGCCAAAAACTGGGGGTTTTTATCTAAGCAAAAATCCTCCAACCCTCCACCATCTCACCTCCATAACACAATTCAGTCAATACCTACCTCCATTTAAATATCCCACCATCTCTTATTCATGATGCTGAAAAGCCCTGGAACAATGAATTACTATACATGACCAATTTCTACTCAAGAAACAAAAAATTTAAAATGTTGACATTCTATTTTTAAATAATAAATAGAAAATATTTATTTTACAGCATTTTCAAGATCATTTTGACAAAAAGGCAGTTTTCATCAAGCATTTGACAGACCAAAAAAAAGAACTACAGAAAGCTTCATAGCTCATACAGCTGCATACACAAGGTGAGTTCTTGCTCTTTAGATATATTTACGTATGTGTATGTTTCCAGTTTTAACAATTACAAACTAAAAGCTAATATACTGAATTTCAAGAAAACTCCTACTCATGATATAATTACATTTCAATAATAAAATCAGTGCTTAATATGTTCAAAACAGACAGATATGAAAACAGTATACTACTTTGCCACACTGCCATCTCCTTGTCTATACAAATCTGTTATCTTTCTTTTTCTTATCTCTCTCATGTCTTCAAAGACTGGTTTCTTAGTATCAGCTCTGTGCTACTGACAATGTATGTTTTTGGAAACAGCAGAGCAAATCTTCTACTACAATTATTAGAAAATAGAATTCATTGCCAGTGCAGTGATCAGCAGAGAAGATACGCCATTTTCCTCGCTGCTTTAATGAATAATCAGTATTTTAAATAAAAGAAACAGAAACAAAAAATATCCCCCTAAAAGGCCCAAGCGGGAAAAAAAAATCAACCAACTAACCCTCAGGTGTCTTCAATTCATTATGGAGATGTCAGTATACTGACAAAAACGTCTTTGGGCAAAGTTGTTTCATGCTTTCTGCATCAGGATGATGATAACAATTGGCTGCGAGTAATATTGAAAGGAGCAAACACTGTGAAAAGAGGATGAGAAAAAAAGACTCTGTCTGGTTTTGAGCATGGGCCAAACCTTCCAATACCAATAATGTATAATTTGGGAAAAACTATGAGATTTGGATCTTCAAAGAAGAATTGATTAACGAGCAGGACTTCTTAAAACTCAAGTGAAAAGAAAAAGAATAGGATTATGATGAATTCAGAAAAACTCTGATAGAATATTCAAAAGAAGCATGATTAAAATCAGGGTTTGTAACTATATAAACAAGAAGAAATTTCTTTAAAATATCTTTTTAAATAAAGTGTAGAACTGTGGGACAGATCCTCATCCTCAGCTGAATTCAGCAGCACAAAGATAATAGCAGCTAAAATCCTGACCTGTGTATGTATAATAAGCACATTTATAAATAGGGTAATCATCATTATAATTAAGTTCAGGCCACAGCAATTAGACCTGGACTTTGATCATGCCAGTCATTAGGGAGCTTTGGATTAGGCCCATCTCTAGGAAACACATGAAAGATAGAGGAGGAGGAGGAATAAATGACAGAACTACAACCACCTAGAAGCCACCTTTAAGATGCTATATTGTATATTAAATAGTGAAAGCATAGGGAAAGAACATGCAACTAAACACGATAAAATGTTTAAAAGAACTGTCAATAGCAATACCTGGGAATTTATGCACACATTAAGCACTGATGAAATTTCCTGTCTTGACACGATTTTATTTTAAATTATCTGAAGCAGTGAAATAGTTGAATTACTTTTCCTGTCTCTCACCTGCAAGATTTCTAAAACAGACTTTTTTCTCTTTCTTCTTTTCTTTATTTTTTTTTTTTTTTTTTTTTTTTTTTTTTTTATCCCAACTCTCTCTAACNTTTTTTTTTTTTTTTTTTTTTTTTTTTTTTTTTTTTGTTAGCCACACTTGCTCAAAACATATAAATTAACAAGTTCCCAATGCACTGGTTATTGATACCATATGTCTACTTCATAAAATATCTGCAAAACAAAGCACCCTGTTATAAGGGTAACAACTGTCTCAGCTTGTATATGAAAAAAGGATGTGTTAGCACAGCATACAAACCTTCAAAGATCTATCGAATATTTGTAACAACGCGATATAAAAACATGATTTAAACATAAAAATATTCATAGTATATAAGACAATCTTCCAGTGGTAGTTATTGGACATTACTCTTCACACATACTGTACCCACACATACAGATACACAAACGTACGCTCGCTCTCTTACCGGGAGGCTCCGTAGCCCCCAGTGTGGAATTGCCTTTCTTCCAGATTAACAGTTGTTGCTCTAGGTAAACAGCTATTTCTCAAGGTATTTGATTCCGAAGTAACACAAAGGAATGATACAATGGCATGGCAAAATATGTTGTTTTATGAAAAGATAGTCATAAATATTGTTCTGCTACAGGAAATGTTGTGTAACAGTTTAGCCACATGGTTTGCAACGTTATACAAAAGGGCAGTTTTTCTAAGTCTTTATCATATTACAAGTACTACGGCAAGGCTTTCTTCAGAAACCTCTTGAGTCTTAACTTGATCATATTTCTCGCTCTGTTCACAATCAGCATTAAAAGAAGCCCAAATTCCCCAAAAAGCAGCCCAGTACGAAGAACAAATCATTCAGCTAGGAGTCAGTAAGAGCCATGTGTTTTCACAGTATCTCATCTCCTCTCCCCCAAACAACATTCCACAGTTATGCCACCTGTAGAAACCAGGAAAAAAAAATATTTATGCATATAGGTCTCACATACAAGTAGCTTTCTTCCCCTTCACCACACTCCGCCCTTCCAGCTGCTGGGTGTGTTACTCCCATAGCAGACAGACAGCAGTCATGAGGTGTGCTAATGACTTCTCCAGGTCACACATCCCAGAGTCCTTTTCCAGCATTGCCAAGAGAGGGTGTGACTAAGTGTGATTATATTTTTTTTTCCTGCGTGTTTATTCTTTTTTAATTTTTGCTATAGAAGTTGTCCCTTTAGTTTGTGCTTTGTTACGATTTCCTAATATTTTCCCAAAGTACAATATTTTTATTTTGAACAGATAGAGAATCTTGAGCCCTCAGAATGGATTTTTTATTTTCTTTTTGTTTCATTTTAGTTATTTAAGTGCAGTATGAAATTTTTGCTCTGTCATTTGTCACTTCATTCTCTGCTCTCTCTCCCCACAGCCCTTGGAGACTTGTCTCCGCAAGTCCTCCCAGTGGGCAGCTGCCAAAGTCCTTCCCATCTTGTCTCTTGCAGCATCTACAGGGTGGACGAGCTTTGCTTATAATCCCTCAGTATGACAGAGGCATAGGTCACGTCTGGGGGTGTGCAGAGCACGGACTCTGACACGGGGGAGCTGGGCACAGAGCTGCCTGAAGCCACAGAATCCCGGAAAGGGGACGGGGGTGTCAGCGCCGGAGAGTCTTCTAGAGTCATTTTGCTGGTTGCTGGCTCCTCGTCCTCCTCCTCCTCTGTGTTCTTTTCATACACATATCCCTGAATGAGCTTCACCTTCTCGCTCTCTGCTTCCTCAGCCGGGGGAGACAGGGGCTCCTCACTGAAGGCAGCCACCTGGAAAGGCTGCAGGGCCGGCTGCTGCGGTGGCGGGTAGGGGGGCCGCACGCCATTGCCTGAGCCAGGAGTGGGGAGGACAGCATTGAAGTCAGGGATGCCGGGGGCAAATTTGTTGACCACTCCTTGCAGCTGGTCCATGAGAGACTGTGGCTGCAGGGGCAGGGTCTTGGGAGACGGCTCAGGCAAGAAGAGTTGGGTTTCCTCCACTGTGGCCTGCAGCGGGGGGGTCGTTGCCACCCGCCTGTGCACCACCATGGAAGGACTGCTGGACTGGTTGAGGCGGACGGGCTCTCTATCTTCTTCCTCCACCACATTGTACAGAGTCTTACTGCTGATGTCGGTAAAAGTCAGACTTTGGCCGTGGTAGTCTTTAGTGAGGGGTTTGATCACCGCTGTCTGATTGCACCCTGTCTCCTGGTTCTTCACATGCACTGAGAGTCTGTGCCACGTATGTTCCCCCTTTGGATCTTGTCTTCCACCTGGTTCAGACCATGACACAGACTTTCCATTAGAACTATGAATAAAATAAAGATGGGTTTATTTGCATTTACATTACAAAGACACAGGCAGTATAACAAACAAGCCTACAAATATACTGATTGCTTTGCTTCATCAGTAAGCCTCCCCCCTCCAGTTTTTCATGTCCTCCCAGAAATACTGTATGAGAAAACAACTTTGTGATTTTCATCCAAAAGTGATTACTTCCTGTTGGTTATCCAATCTACAGCCAACCTGGAAAGGCTAGCCTGCAGGAAGGGCTCTGGGAGAGCCATCTGCGGTTTGAAGACTTGAGCTGTCATTTGGTATCCAGGTTTGCTCACCATTTTGCAGGGGGAAGAAAAAAATCACAGGAAAAGATTTAATTAAGCCTGATTTGCAGCTTATAGGAAATATTTTCAAGCTGTTGGAAGAAAAATAACCCACAGTCATAGCCTTTGGGACACTATGTAGAGAGAGAAATCGTTGCTAATGAGGTAGGGGGCAAATGCACCTCTTCTTGGGTGGCTGTTATTTACAAACCAGGCTAAAATGCTGGGACCAAAAACAGTTGGTTTGTGTGGGAGGAGGAACAAGCAGCAGCACGACCATGATGAGTCAAACCCTCTGACTTCTCATATGGGCTGGGTCCCATTGAAATGCTGGGCAGTGTGGCTGAGTGAGGATCTGAGGGTCAGGTCTGACACTGAGGAACTGTAGGTTTTTGCATTTCCCTAAACCCTTGAAGGGAGCAGCGCTCAAAGCTGAGTGGCAGCTTTTTAACAGCTGGTGGGTCAGGGAGCTGAGCAGTGCTTTAGAAGACCAAGAAACTGTTTAATTGCAGGTCACACAGTAGAGATGGTTCACAAATCGTAAAATACATCACCTGGGTGGAAACCAGAGACAGAGAGAAATTCTGAGATGATTTATTCGAAGCAGCCTTATATCAGGGTTTCATCCTTCAGGGACCAGAAGCAAACAAAAGATTAAACTTCAGACCCTGTGATTGCAGTGCAGATGGGAGACAAAGCAGAGTGGGAGGCTGGCACAGCAGCCTCACCTCCTGCTACTGCACACACCAGGGGAGATCCCTTCCCTTACAGTATTGCAGTATTGTTCTAAGCATTTCGCTTTCCTTGCTCAGACTCTCATGGTTCTCCTTTTCAAGGTGTAAATAATTGCCACTTGAATTTTATAAAAAAAAACCATATGGACTGACTTTGTCATAGCTGGAAGAGACTGGTACAACACAGATAGTGTTTTAAATCTGTCAAAGCAGAAAAGAAGTGTGCATGACAATGTGTCATTTTTCTGCTGAGCACTAAGTACTCCCGGAGGAAAAAAAAAAAAGAATTTAGGTGGCTCCAAGCTGGGAACTCATCTCCAACTCCAGACTCCATAGGCTGGACCTGTGACTCACCATTTCTGTGGGAACTGGGGCACATGAAAGGACCAATCTAAAAGATTCATAACTCCCCAAAGCATGTAGTTGGTATCACCTGGAGCTGTTTGGATTTAGAGCTTTAACCTAAAGAATAAAAAAGTCAAGCTCCCAGCTGAAGAAGGAAACCTCTATATTATAGTGATCAATGAAAAGATAAGAATGAAGGTTTAGAAGCATTCCTGTTTTGATCAAAATGAGCTGTGGATGACTTTTTTTTTTTTGTAAGTGCTATAGAGATAAGCAAATGAATGTAATTCTTGAGTGTGAAAGATTTTAAAAGTAGTGTTTTAACATGCCAGGAACTGCAAACTCTTCACACAGAAACACATTTGGTCTACTTCAACTTCAAAACAAGTCTCTTCCTGTAGAGAGAAAAGTCAAATGCTCTCATATTGTATTTTGCTGATGCTGTAGCTTACAAATACTGCAAAGGGATTTTCTAAAAAAATATGATGATTATCTGCTGCCTTTTATGCTAAGTCCACTTCTTCATCATTTATTTCCTCTTATCTAGTTCTGGTGCATCATCTCACTTTTGATTCCCTCCTCACACCATCTGTTTAGTCTCTGTCTCATTTTATTTCCAAGATTTTGTATTTTACATCAAAGGCAAGCACAGCTATTTTAAGGAATTCACTACCTCTGTTCTTCAAGCCTTGCTCCTATTTAGTTCATTTCCCTCTCCCTCACTCTCAAATCCTGGTCCTCTCACTTCTTTCTTCTGTAGCACTCTCCATAGTCCCAAGTCAGTGGCCACACTTAGGCTGTGCTGGGATTGCAATATCCACATGTGAGCAAAACATTTCATCAGGATTCGTCTGGTACCAACTTGCTCTTCCAGGAGAGCTGGTGCTGCTGACATACCTTGCCTGTGCTTGCCAGACCTTAATGCTGATGGCTCCAATGGCCTCATGACAAAGTGCTTTAGGGCTGCAGTGGCTCTCTCAGTGGGATTCCTTTGACAATATCTGATATTGATTATTGACAGATATTTGACAATATCTGAATATGATTATTCACCTCAGATTATTGTTCCAGCTCTTTCCCTCTACTTGCTCTCCTTCCTATGTCCAAGCACTGGTAGCCTGTTAATGAGTCACATTTTGAGATGGAGTCCCAAGACTGCCATAGAAATACCTGGGCTCTGTCTTGCTGGTTGGCTGTCAGGGGGTCACACAAAGATTGACACATTCAGGCAGAATCCATAATTAACATGCAAGAAAAGCGCTTGTTATGCTGGAATGAAGAGCAGCCATCTTGAATATCATTAATTGGCATTTAGACTAAAAGCAAATATGGGTCTGCAAAATCTCAGACCCGAACCGAATCTCAGTGAGAGAAGGAGTCGTCTCACTTGTGCAAAGCAACGATGACAATCCTGACTGCGTGGTCACCATTTGCTAAGTGATTGTCATCTCCTCTTTTGAAGGAAGCATCCACTGGAGAAGGTCAAGATCAAAAGAATCTGCCTGGCATAATGGGAGAAGGGAAGGTTTTCCACAAAAAGGCAAGAGAGGGCACCGAGCTGAATCACAGCTGGGGTGCTGAAAAGCTGATGTTCAATTGCACAGTGACAAGATGGCACCAAGTGATGGTTTCTTCATTTTATCAATAGGATGATTACCTAGTTCATGTTCACCAAGTATTTATTCATCTTTCCTAGCTCTGTCCTTTCTCCTGTCAATTTCTCAAAGGATTTTGGATTCACACTTTCTGCATAGAAGTGAACTTCTTGGAGTCTCAAGGGATCTTAAGGTTTGTTCTTGCATATACCCAGTGTAACACTCCAAGTACTATTTCTTCAAATCCTCCCATCTAGTCTACATGTTCAGGCAGATTCCCGGTTATCCTATCAGGACACAGAGTGGGTTTTCTTTTGCTTATAGGCAAGAGCATAAATTGAATTTAGATGTTTTTTCTCAATATTCACTACACATTTATCTATGGGCTTTGTATTTTGGGGGATACAGAAGTATATTTTTTGTTTGAGTTTTTATTAGTTTCATGAGCAGAGTAGTTGCTGTTTTTGGTAATTCAAAATTTCGCTTTTAATTCATGCATTGATCTTTATAACATACTCTCTGCATGACTCTGGGGCAATCATTTTCAGGCACTTTCAGCTGTTTATTATAGACACTAAACAAGATGGAAAACAAATTCAGATCGTAATGGTTACTTGCTGAAAGCCTTTAAAAGAACTGATGCACCCAGTTCTGAGACTGTGGTTCAAAATATGCCTGCCCAACAGGTCATGCCTATAACCTGTCAGACGGCTTACTGTTCAGTGTTAAATATCTCCAGATGCTCAAAATCTGGTCCCTCCTTGTGACCAGGAGTTCCCCAGACCCAACTTCAGTTTCAGGACAGGAACAGAGTCCTGCCCTTGCCAGTTCCTGGAGGATCTGACCTTGCTGGCTTCCTTGGAGCTGTGTCAAGTCTGAGTATCCCACAGCAGTTGTTTCCTCTTTACACTGCAGAATTGTGAAGGCGCCTTGCTTTAGACATTGGATAGAAAAGGTTCCTTTACACTTTAGAGGCTGAATGCTTCTGAGGTGAATAATTACTGTCCCATTGGTCTAAGGTAAGTTAGTCTGTGCAACTCTCTGATCCTTTCACCAGTGAAGTTATAACCTGAGATCCAGAGCACAGAGAATTAAATCACCTTTGAGTCCTGTGTGCCCGAAACTTTGCCTTTTTTTTTTTTGCCTTGAACATTTTATGCATAAAAATCCCTAATTGAATAGCATATGCAATAGTTAAGCAGCGTGAGATGTCTTCTGATGAGGTTAATTCCAGGAACCCACAAGTTGGAAAACGGCTTCAGATGCAGTCAGGCAAAGTGCTTGAGAAAGAGCCCTTCCTGTTTAAACACAAAGGGACATTCCTTGATCTGTTAAGAGTTCATGCCCTGTTTCGTCCTTTTAGGATGCCAGAGTGGTGGTCTGCTATCTTCTCCAAGTGGCCATGAGCTGAGGGAGAATCTTAAGCTTGCTGAGATGAGTGATACAGTCATTTGAGCTAGCTTGGTGGTGTTAGACAAGACACACAGCACAGATTTAATATATAAGGCTGGTTTTTTAAAAGCAACAATGGCAATTTATCAGAGGAAGAGGTTATAGGAGAAATAATAAATGTTACCTGTTGTTGATTGAAACACGGACTTCACCGGGTGGGAATCTGAATCTGAATCATTTATTCAAAGGAAACGTGCTGGTTTTTACACTTCTTCAAGACAGTATTTCCTTACATGGTAATTCTCACTACACGACCTATCCCGTGTTGCCACATCAGCAAGGTACCTTCTAAATGTCCTTCTATGAGGTGATCATGCACTGCCCACCCATTTGTCAGCTTCCAGCAGGCTCCTCTCATCTCCCCTGCTCCTTTGTGCTGCCATGTGTTTCTGCAGGCGTGTCCCACAGCTCAACTCCATCACATCTCTTCCCACAGTTACCTGTCTTTCTTTGCCAGACCCATTGTTGGCCCAACCTACCTCCTTGTAGTCACTATAGTAACTGAAATGCCACAGCCAGTAAGAAGCACTGGGATAACCTGGCAGTCCCTTCCCTGACGATAAAATCTTAGGAATAAACATAAAATGCAAACTGAGAAGCCTATCAACTTTGTCACCAAAAATTAAGTCCCAAGCAAACCCTGAACTATCTTACCAGCAACCAGAGGAGGTCAGTGTCAGGTCCTGCCCAGTCACCAAATGCTGCTCCTTCCTTCAAAGAGCAGGGCACAGCTACAGCCACCCAACAGCTGGCTCCAGAGCACAACACGTGCAGGGCTGTCCCTGAGCACTGACACAGAAGTGACCAGCCTTTGGAGGCAGTGGGACACAGCAAAAGGAAATGCCCTATTCAAAAGCTGTGCATTGGACAAAATCTTTCTCATCCCCACACAGCAGTTGCTGTTCGATGCTATCCTGGGGAAGCCAGAGAAGGAATTTTTGCCCTGCCCACAGAGGCAAGCAGTCAGCTACAAACTTTCTCCAGCCCTTTAGTCATGTAAGTGGTAATGAGCCTGAGTAAAGCTCTGTCCCACTGCCACCTCACTGTTCCCAGGGACCAAGCTAACAAGCCTAAAATTTAAGGCTAATAGCTGCACTGCAGCACACTGCAGGTGCTTTGCTGGTATCATCAAGGTCTCTTCCATTATTGTCTCCGTTTCAGTAAGGCCACTGGGGCATGAAATTTGATTAAGGGAGTGAGCAGATTTTAATCCAGGGTAGTGATGTCTCCCTGCACTGAGCAGCCCCTCCTCTCAGAGCTTCAGCAGCCAGCCCTGATGCTCATTAGCAAAGCAAGCCGTGCTGGTCTGCGTGTTCCTGCAAGCCCAACTTCTGGAACACTGTTTCTAGGGACTCATCTGTTAAACCTGGGCGAGTAAAACTCCTCTGCACTCTCTCCTGAGTGAGGGAGCCATCATCAACCACAGTTCCTATCTGGTGTATGCCAAGAATTTTTGCCTGATACAATCACCTAAACGAAAAAAGAATCACAAACCAATTTCAGCCTTAGTTCGTTTACACTATAATCTCTATCTTGGTAATAAGAAACAGTTCTCACAGCATGGCTCCAATGTTTTTATTAGTGCTGTATTATTAGAGCAAAATTTAACCTCCCACTTGTGTTTCTGGAAATTTAAATTACTTTTCCTTGTTGCTCTCCCCTCCCTTTTCTTTTCTTTTTTTTTTTTTTTTTAAGCAGAATTGCCTTGGGCATTGGATGCAATATTCTTTGTGAATTAGAGCACTGCTTTAAATGGATGATGAAAACTGCTTACACAAAATATAGGAAAACATAATAATGTTACACTGTCTTGCCAAGGCAGAACCCGGTGATCCTTAGGGGTGTTGTGAGTGAGCTCAAGTCCAGAGCTGCCTTTCCAACTCTCTGTCTTGCCACTGGTTTATGTCAAATAAATGTAACATAGTCATTTCCTTCCTAAGTTACTCTAATGCAGCAGCTGAGTGTCACTTTGTCTTTGTTACACCTAGGCTTTCTAATTGATAATTGGGGTATTTTTCTCTTTTTTAAATTGAAATCTTAATATTATAGAGTCTGTAATGTGGATGCAGTAGCTATGTCTTGGCTGAGTACCCTGTGATGAGATCCTTGGGTAGGATCAGAGATTGGCAGCCACCCTCACCTCTCTGTTCTGGTCACCCAGATGGGGAAAGCTGGAACCAGGACTGGGATCATTCACTTTACTTTTGTGCTACCATGTAACAGGGTTGCTGCTAGGCTTATACCTGGCCGTAGGGGCAGGGAATTATTTCCAAATCCAACAGTTCAGATATAGCCAAATATCCCTAAATAAGTAGATTTTTTCTCTTTGAGACTTAACAATAACTTTTGTGTACATAAGTGCTTTTATAGGGCTGTGAATTTGGGGGCACTAGGGGGTGGTGAGAGAAATGGTCAGTGCACTGCTTCAGTGTAGTTGAAGTCCCACAGCTTCAGCAAGTATCACAGATCTAACCTACCTAGCTCAACAGAAGTGGAAGGATATTACACTGACAATGTGTATGAAGATCTGACCATTAATTATAGTTACTACTAGAAATTTGTAGTCTCTGATATACAGATGCTATTTCACATTTCAGTCATCTAATTATTTGTGAAAAAATGTAGTTCACCTGTGTGTTCATTAGGTATTTTGAAAAAGCTATCAAATAACTACAAAAGTGTTGCTTTGAGAAAACAATATAATAAATAATACAAAGTTCAGAATAATAAACAATTTGTCAGAAACAGCAATAAAATTCATCCAGCGTTCAAGAAATGAAGATGAGAAACCTGCAAATCAAAGTGAAATTAAAAAGTGGTCTTAGTAGTGAATAGCTTTTGAATCTGTTTAATTGGTTCTTATTAATAAGTAAACCCCTCCAAATATTCAGAATTACTTCATCCTACTGAATCACTTTTGTAATTTTTTAAGGATAATAAAGTTAATACATGGGAAAAGCATGGTGTAAATCATCATAAGCCCTTGGTTATCAATGGAGAAGCACATTTTTGTTATCTGAAGGTGTGTCTCATGCTGCACATTCAAATAAATGTGTATCACAGTGCAGCCAATGCCAATGCCTGTGCTGAAGCATTTATTCCATCAGGCTCAGAAGGGGCACAGCTCATAGAACCTGAAAACTGAAAAGTACGATGTTTTGAGCAAAGGAACCTGGAAAGATTTGGAACATAGGAAGAAAATGCTAGAATTAAATTCATTTACAAAAAATGTAGGTGGGTGCAATTAAAGCAAAATAGTCTGTAGGACTGGGAGGCTGTGAAGATCAACAACCTTCAAAAAACATTACATCAAAAGAAATGCTGTGGAGCTGCTGTTGAATAAGAAACATTAATTAATGAACTTCGAATATAATAAAACCACAAAAATTGCCCATGAATTCTTTATTCCCCACTCAAAAGCACCACACCATGGTGCAGAGATCAGGAAGTCTTTCCTATGAATGCAGTTTAATAGTAATTAAGACAGTTGGAGGTTTTTCCTTGCTTTCTGTAATCCTCTGTGGTTTTGATGGAAAGTTATTTGGGCCACCATGTTTTTTACCAAAAAGATACTGACAAACTGAAAGTTGTCAAGTGAACAGCCATAAAAAAAACACTGGGGACATGGGATAGAGCGCATGTGAGAAAACTAAAATATCCAAATATATTCCATTTTTTTTCCAAGCATCTCAAAGGCATTAGCACCAAGGCTGAAAGGTATTTCACATGGCATAGAGATGCCCAACTGTGACCCCTAAATGAAGCCAAAAAAGGGCAAAATTATACTGCACACCCAGGATATTTCCTAGTCAATAGCTCTATCAGAGCAGGAATAAATTCCTAATGAACAGAAAAGCCTGTTGCTCTCAATATTTTCTGCCAAAGAGTGTGCAGCCCTTTCAGGGGTAGCAGTAAATGAGGTCCTTCTCCCACTATAACTTGTCAGACTCTCTGGTATACTTGAGAATAAAATAAGCTCCCAATGGTTTAAATGGGGCTTAAAGAGCCGTCAGACTTGCCTTAATGCACCAGCATTTTGAGTGTTTCACCTTGTGGCAAACTTAACCAAGTTGCCACAGGAAGCTTGGTCATGAGGCCTCTTGTTTGTAATGTGTGGCTCTCCCTAATATGCTGCAGCACACAGAGCAGCCTGTAAAGCCTGTGGGGTTTTTGGGTGTATCCGAAAGTTTCCATGGTAACGAGTGTGCGGCTTCAGAAGAAAAGAGCCCTGAAACTCAGAGCTGATGCTTCTGGGGTTTTTTAAATATGATAATAAAATTTTATGATTCTATGTTTTGATGATTCTGCATTTCTAACCATCTCCAGGATGGTACAGAGAATGGACACAAACATTAGTGAAAAAAATGCCGCTAAGTATTAGATGGATCAAAACACAAGACAGTTTCAAGACTCTACATCTACTTGGTTGTAAGTGGGAGCTGGGAGAAACCTTAGCATGCATGGTGATTTCCAGCATGTTGGGGTGATGAAACAGGGCCTCCTTAGGAAAGTCTGGACTTGCAAACTGCTGCAGTTCTGGTGAGTGAGACTGAGGCTTGAGACCAGGTGGTGCTGATGGGCAGCTGGTGATATGATCGACACATATCTGCTGCTCAAACTGGGCTGTGTGGCCCCAGGGAGCTCAGGCAGTTGGTTGCTGATGGAGGACATGCCCTTCCCTGGGCCACAGTGCAGCACTGCCAGGCCTCTGAACACATCAGCCCTGGCTGGAGGGAGAGGGAAGCCTGAGGGGCAGGGACAGGTAGAGAAGTCAAAATAGCAAGCTTCACGCTCAGCAGATCTGAAAAACTCTGCTGTTTCTTAAAGCCTTTCTTATCTGGGCAGCTGCCACAAGCATTTGGAGACACGTTGACAGGTTGAAGCCCCACCAGGGGTGTTTCTCAGGAGCTCATGTGGATAAGGATTTTTTTTTCCCAAACTGAAAAAAAAAATCCCAGGCGTTGTCATGCAAAAAGCAGGAGGTTCAGCCTTAGGAGTTTCACAGCCTGTGCCCATGCCTTTTTGAATAGAATCTGTTGTTGCATTTGCTTTTGCCTCCTAATAACATGCCTGTGTTGGACTCCCATTTGAATTTCCAGACGAACAATTGGTGATCTGTACCCTGAGAATCTGCAGCACTTGTTCCAGTTCAGAAAAGAGGGGCATATTGTTCTGACTAGAAGATAGTCACAAAATGTTTGTACTGCTCGTTACACTGCCTGTGTACAGTTTGCCTTTCAGGGTGCCAAATCTGGTTGCTGCACAAGCCCTGTAAAGCCGTCACTACTGCTCCAAATGTAGGATGCATTTTGGGGATTTCTTCTGATCTGCAAATCAGAGGGGCAGGTTGGATTGAATTAACATCATTGCTACATACCCACAAATTGCATAGACTCTCAGAGACATACACAGAACTAGAATGCTTTGCACTGCTCGGAGCAGGGCAACAGCATCTCTGGTTGCAGCCAGCAGCATTGCTCAAAATGCTGTGTCAGTGGATCTCAAGCATCTTTCCACTGAGTCACTGCACAATCTTCCCTGGGGCGGGGAGCAGGACTGTTTCACATCTGCTGCTTATCAGATGGAAATGAACACAGATCTGGAAGAACGGAGGTGAAGCCTTTCTGTTTTTGCAACAGCTTGCTTGTTTTCTCCACCGTGTTTGTGTTTGCTCAGAGAGGGCAGTATTTGCACTTCTTGCTTCTGAAGAGCTGAACTTCACTATTGTTTGCTGAATGCAGAATTATGCAGAATCTGAACATCTTTCAGAAATTATACAGAAAAATAATTCACTGCTACTGAGATGCTGTTTGTTCCTACACCAAATTCTGCTGGTTTTATTTACATGTGCCTTCTTGTGATTTCCCTGTTTTCTGTGAATCCCCCTAGGCAAGTGTTTTCTGTGTTCCCTCTGCTGGATCTGCAGCAGCAGTTCGCTAACAAGCACAGGTTAGCAAGAGCTGTGCACAGCAAAGGTGTCTCACCATGTAAAGCACACAGGATAACGTCATCTCTATGCAAAACTATAAAAAAGAGAAAAATGTTGGCTAAATGGAAAAAGAAGGTAAAATTAGTACAAAAAGGGGACATATTTGCAAATTTGTAGGCATTTAGAAATAAAAAAGTTGCAAAAAAATTATTCAGTGTCCTCTTCATAACCTCTGGACAATGTTTAAAGTATGGTGTGAAACAGGGGGACATAAGCAAATTTCCCGTCTTTAATGTCATGCACCACATTTGTCCCATCATTAGACATGATAAACCAATGAGAAAAAGAAAGCAAGGGGTGAAACCACTCTTTGTCATGCAGCTTCTCTTACACATTCACTGCAGGGATTTTTCAAAGCTGCACATGTGCCGACGGACACTGGCTGGTGGGCGAGAACTCTGGCTGCCTCTTCCTGAAGATTGAAAAGAAAAAGACACCCAGTGAGTGGTTATACACATGTGCACACATGGTGGCTATACCACTCAGTAGGTGCCTGTCCCTGACCTATGTCTCTGAGCTTTCCCATCTTTTCTCCTCTTGTCATCTCAGCTTCCACATAGATTTCTCTTTGGCTCCAGCACAATACTGTTTAAAATAGGTTTTCATGATGTTCATTCTGCTTCCTGTGCTGAGCCTTGATGCACTTTGCATACCAGATGGCAAGGGCTGCTGTGCATCTAGCTGTCAGAGGAACTTCGCCCCTGGTATTCTCAACGTAGGATAAAATGATGAAAAAAGAAGCATCTGCCCTTCATGTCTTATTTACATAAACATCACCAAAAGTTTTTGCTGATGAAGGTTTTAATATACTCAGCTGCTGCTTTTTCCTTTGTCTCTCTTCCTCTAATCTGTTTTTCTAAATGTTTCTTTTACTTTTGGAGCTCTGGCTGAATAGTCACTATATTTCATTATATGTAATTTCACTGCTGTGCTTTTCTTTTAAAGGATGCATTGGGCTTATTAAGATAGACACAAAATGAATAGTCTCCTAAGAGCTCTATCTGCCATGGTAATTCAATACAGAATTGCAAATTGCAGTTTGGGCCATTAATATAGGACAATTTCCACTTAATTTTTCTTTTCTTTCTTGCCCTATCAAGCAGATGCAAATTCTCATTTGTCTTCCCTGTTATCAATAAAAATATTATACACACACGCACGTGCTTTGACAAAAATCTCAGGTATTTTTGCACATGGAATGTATCACTGAATTTCTGCATTAAAAAAAAAATCATCATTGTATTGCAAATGAAATGCAAATCGAAATTCAGCATTTTTCCTTATCAAACAGTCCTAGCGCATGCTTGCCAGACTTCTGTGTGCCTCAAAACAACAGATTCATGGATGGTGTGTGCATGTACTACGTACTCGGTACATGAGGTGAACAAGCCATTCCTCTCACCACATACTAAAGCACAGGAACAGAGTGTGATGTACATGGAACACATGCATTCCCATTTAGGAGCGATAAGTGCCTTGAGATGACTTCTGAATTATTATGAATTAAACACAAGTAAGACATTCTGCTGAGCAATTTTGCCAACCTGATCACTTTGAAGCCTGTAGAAAAATTAAATTCCTTAGGAGGTGTAATGAGATTGCTGAGATTTAAAAATTTAAAAGTGATCATGACTAGGAATTTAGCTACCATGCTCTCTCCTCTACCCTATTAGAGGTACAGAGATTATTAAACTTCTCATTAGACAGAATATTCAACATTTCTACAGTCTTCCAGTTTTCTCAATCAACTGAGAGAATAAAAGCTTTCTACTTCCTGTGCTTTTTGTTCAGTCACAGGAGCTAATTTTACAAAACAAGCAGCAACATGCAGTTGATATCTGAGAGAAAAATCCAGAGTTAAATGTATTTCACACACATGCAGTGCTGTACACCCAACTGAGGGCACAAAGCCACAGACAGCCTTGCTTAGGGACTGTGGAAAAGGTGGAAAATTTTGTTTCAGAGCACTGCTTGGAACTTTGATCTTTCTGAGTCAACAGGCTTTGCCAGCCATCATTCCTCAGCTGCTGCAGTTTGCTGTCACTTAAGGCTTACTTCGCTGCACCCCTCCGTATTTCCTCTTATTCATATATATCCCTGTAGTGAGTTCAGAGCATTTTGCTCTCCAGGCTTTGGGAATTTGCAGGTCTTGTTATGAAATCCTCCTAAGTGAAAGGAAGGAAGAAAGAAGCCTGCTTCCTCAAGCAGTTCAAAATGCCTCAAAACATGTTCAAAGTACAGCAAACTCCTCTCTTACTGTGATCGCAGTTGTGCTCCTCAGCCAGTATCAGACATGGATGTTACATCTAATAGAGTATGCAACTCCCGAATGCCTGGCCAGGTTTGCATTCTGGGGGAGGTTGTTGCCGTTAAAATGCTGCTAAGCTCCATCACAACAGTGGTCTGCCTTTTGGTCAAGGTCAAGGGTGATTCCCACATGGTTATGCACAGCTTATACACTACAGATATCACCTAAACCTCAAGGTTCATGCTTCAGTAGAATTTGAATTTATAGTGAAATCTAGCTTTATAGTTATGGTTATGTACTGCACGTGTTGATTGTATTTCAGGGAATTATTTTCCAATTATCAAATCGATGTTAACTGCATAAATAATAATAAACACTTCTACATTGAATACGACGTATCCTTGTAGGCTTTCTTTTATCTTCCTAGTAGCATGTGCTAATACTGCAGAGCTGTGATTCAGAATTAGTGCCCAGATCTCTATACCTTTCTTTTTTTTTCTTTTATTTTTAATGATGACAATGTATCCCCACTTCTTTCTCCCAGCCTTGCAGGCAGTAATGGCACTTCACATACATTTCTCTGGTTATAAAACATTAGATACTCTGCCCATCTTTACAATATGAGGATTAATGAGTCATTTTGGGGGCAGTCTTCTCAAGGGTAGTTCCCGCTGAGTGGTTATTTGTATCCTGAGCCTAGAGGCACGATGGATCTCTTGTGCATTTGAACAAGGAGCTGGCATACCCCCATGAAAGTGTCTGAGTTGCTTTGTAACGAACCCCTGGGTGCAATAACAGGGAGTCTGGCAGAGGAAACAGGGTGGCAGTGCAGAGGGTTCCTGAAAGAAGTGGATTAATTGCTTTACTTTATGTTCTTTGAAGCAGAAAAATGCTTCTGGCTAGTCATTCAGAACAGGGTAGGTAACAATCCTGTTGAAATTTGCAGTGAGGGATATAAAGGATACGATAAAAGAGTCACTCTTGCCACCATTTTTTCTCTTAAGTGTAAATGAATCATCCCATGAGGCAAACAGCTGTGTCAGGGTTATAGGAAGTGTAAATTGCTATCTGCAGTGTTTTATATCTGAACAGCTGTGAAACTAGAAACATTCACCTTCTGAAATTATTCTCTGTGCTCAATCAGACTCCCCAAACAGACACAAACTGAATGAATCTGTCTGGTGTCCAAGAAACTGAGGTGCAGTACACTGTGTTACTTATCATTTGAAGTCACGGTCAGAGATCCTCCTCACTAGATGTACTCCAAGCTGTAAAAAAATCTTTCACATTCCCCACATGAAAAAAGTACAGCATAGCACATCGACAGAATTTGTAAAATCTCATTTGAAACAATGAGACCATTGGAGGTCTCATCAATAATATTAGGAATGACCATCAATAATATTAGGAATAAAGCGAAGTGGGGAGGATATTCAAGGGAAGTTAAGTGATAGCCCTGAATCAACTCCTCATTTTAAAGAACTTATATATTTAATACAGGAAAGGAGAAGCCTTGTACCATGTGCCCTTGGCACGCTGCCTCACTTTCAAGAGCAGTTCCTGCTCCAGCACTCAGACTGGTTGCCTCTGCGCTCCCAAGGACTAGCTCAGCAGCACCACAAACTGTCTGGCCTTCTTTTCCCCTCCTCCACGCTCTAGCAGTCTGCAAGGTGACTGGGAAGGTAAGCACTCCTCATGTGCAGAACTAGACCAGTAAAGTGCTCAACTAAACCCTCATCCCAAATCCTCTTGCCTCTCCAGTTCTAGCATATTCCTAGGAAGAAGCATGTTCCTCTTCAGATGTTTGCGTCCTTGAAAAGTCAGGTTTTATGTACAGTTGTCATGGCTGGATCAAAGGATATCTACATAAAAAGAAGAAAGGCCATGTCCTTTTCCTGTAGGATGGGGAGCTGAATTTTCAATGCCTTTCATATGAGCTAGGACCTGATAGAAGATTTCTAAGCCAATAGATGAAGTTGGGAAGATGGACGGATTCTTGGTACAAATTAATTTCTAAAACACAAGTACTAAATTCCTGTCTAAGTGATGTCTGGAAATAATTGCTCTGGGTTTTAAATTAATTATGCTAATTAATGGCACAGCAACAGGTTTTGGAGAGAAATTAAGAGCCGTGGTGCAAAGAGCAGTACAAGTAGAAGGGAGTCTGTAGGGTTATTCACCCCTACCCAGCAGAGTGAGGCATACGGATAATTATCACCCACGGAGGACTGAGAAGCAGGAGGGATTTCATGGCACACCCTTTCAGTCGAGGTGTGAGCATCTGCTGAAGAGGACAGAAAGGTCAAGGTCACCAAGGAGAACATAATCCCAGAAGGATGCCCAGAAAGACCTGGCAATGAGCTGGAGAGTGAATATGGAGCAAAGGCTGTGTGTACTTCAAGTCTCCCCAGGGCAGCAGGAGCCAGATGTGTGCTGGGGGAGCGCTCTGGCCCTCCCCAGTTGCTCCCTTCTACTGCTCCAGCTTTCCCTCTGAAGGGGACAACCCTTGTGAGCACAACCCTTGGTGCAATTATTCAATCATCTGGCAGGGAATGAGAGGGACAACTAATCTGGGTCACAACTATGCCAGAAAAAGAAACGGAAAAAAACCCTTTTATTTCCCAATTTGAGCTCACAGCATGGCTGTCCAGATTCTTGTTCCTGCATAAGCGAAGTGATGGCATGGGGTAAAGGCAGGCTTTGAGTGTCACTTCTGGCTTAGGGCAGCTTAAAGCATTTGTGGATTTATGGGCTATGATAGCCCAAAGTAGCTGGAGGAAAATCACTTGGCTGTCTGGGATGGTGGCAGGAGAGATTTTTGAGATAACTTATGTAACACTAAGGATTAAGAAATGTTTATAGCCTTATGTTTCAGAGGATATGGGAAAGTAAA
This sequence comes from Mystacornis crossleyi, assembly GCA_013400655.1. Lineage (NCBI taxonomy): Eukaryota > Metazoa > Chordata > Aves > Passeriformes > Timaliidae > Mystacornis > Mystacornis crossleyi. The sequence continues at coordinate 126,502 of VYZQ01002212.1, read as the reverse complement.
GAAGGAAGGACTGCTCGCTGACTGGGGAGCACAGAGGTGCCCAGGGCCACACTTTGAGCTCCCCCAGAGCCTGTACTGTCCAGGCACGTGAGCTCCGACTGCACACCCACGCAATCCCGCACTCCACCCCCGCGAGCCCACGAATGAACCTGCCAGCTGGGCACGAGAGCCGAGGCTCAGCAGGGCTAATGCCACCCACATGCCTCGTCTGCTCGCTGGGCACTTTCTGCAGCTGGCTGCACTGCTGTGGCTGCGCTTTCAGGCGTAGCTCTGTGTCAGTCCTTGTCAGTCTGCTCGAGGTAGATAATCCCTCTGTGGGGGTTTCCACAGACTGTGGGATTTGCTTTTTTTTTATTTGATTGGTTGTTTCCCGGGTATGTTGGCTGTCTGGTTAGTTAACTTGTTTGGGGGGCTTTGAGCTGCAAAACCTGAGTAATGTGGAGTAAGTCTCAATTTCCAGACAATCTTTTCTCTGGTAATGCAAAGCTTGCAAGCCAGCCAAAACAGGCTGAATGAACTATCTGAAGATTTAAGTTGTGCCAGGAAAAGAAATGGCCAGAAGATAATATAAAAAAAATATAAATTCCATACTAGTAGAGGGGACGACTAACAAGAACTCTAAGTAAGAAAGCGTGAACATTCTTGGCTTTACAAGGATGGGGAAAGATTAATAGTGTTGGGTAAAGAGAAGGAGGATATACTAGCTAGAAGGTGGCTTGTAGGTGGTTATTTAAACTGAACCTGTGATTCTCTGGGGCTGATCAGACTGAAATTGCAAACACCAGCAAACAATCTACTAGTGAGGAGTTGCTCTAATCAGATCAAGGGGCACTTGTTTCGATAGAGTTTATGATCAGCTTTGACATCTCTGGCGGTGGTGCTGCAGCACAGCTGTGCTAAATTAACAATTTGCTGCTGAAAGGGACAACTCTCACCCCTGTTCCCCAAACCATGGGCATCAGGGACAGTTTCTCTTGTGCTGACATTACTGTTTATCTGACCTTGAAATCTGACTCAAGGAATCCAGCAGACATTAATTCATTTTCTTTTCTTTTCTTTTTTGTCTTTGTAAGGTTAATTTTATAGGGTGGAAGAAAGCCACATCCTGCACACCACAAAAGAAGAACCACGGAGAGCAGAGAATGGGAAACAGCTTAAGAAGAGTGAAACTGAAGCCGTAAGCTAGAAATAGTAAATTGTCTATAATGCACTAAAAAGAAACCTGGAGTTTTTAGTTTTCGAGTGGGCTGTAAAGTGAAAAATTGTGTGATTACTTTGAGCCTGCACAATTGCTGTTTACAGTGATAATGACTTTTAACCTATGCTTGTCAGGTGGGAGGCTGAATACCAGAGCATATATACACTCTGAAGAATTAGTTGACTTGTTATTTCAAAATTAAATAGTCTCTAGCAACTTCATTGTGGAGGCAGATGTTATAGTGATACAATATACTTTCAACCCACGCTTAAAGTGGTTTCTTAGAGTTCTTTGGCACAGCAGAGAACCCAACTGCTCATGCTGGCCAAGTTTATTAGTGACTCTTTGAAAGTTATGTCTTCTGTGTGATGGAATCTGTTTTACAGATTCACCTTGGTCTGAAAACCCTAAAAAAGATCTGACAATGATGAATTTTCCCATTCAGAGTTCTTGGGGTACAGAGTAAGAACAGGGAGAACAGAGAGGAATGTGGTCACATCTCTGCTCTGAGTGGGAATAGTTCTAGTTCTAGTTGGGACAGACGAAAACAAAATCAGAAGACAACTGAAAAAAGCATCTAACTATACTAGCTAAAAAAACCCCCAAAAAACCAACAGTCAAGTAGAAAGCCAAGAAAGAGATTTTTAAATTCCTTACTCTTCCCTTTACAAACTCTTAAATCACCAAGAACAAAAATATAAGAAAGCAATTTGCTCCATTACACGTCTGTGTGTACATTTAGCAAAGACTATGTCCAGATTTTGAGTAGTGAAGCAGAAATTAGCCTCTGCTTTGCCATATCCATCATATCCATATACAGGTATTTGTAAATGAACATGTCTGAATCTGCATATTTAATTTCTAAGAAGGTGGAGAACCATACCCATCTACATTCTCTTAACAGAGATGGACTATCTTCTCTCTCTTGGGGTAGGATTCATTTGTGAATTACAGAGTCTGGCTAAAAATCAGATGCTTTGTCAGCATGTGATCATAGCATCTGCAGTTTGTCTTGTGGTGTTTTGTTTTGTGAGGTATCCCTGAGCAAAGGGGAGTGTTTACCACAAGCAGGGATAAGCTTGTGGACAAACCAGAATGCACAATGCCTTTCATATAAGTGAAAGAGTGTTTTCCCCTTCATGGGCTCTTATGTGCCTCTTACGTGTCCCTAAGCAAGGAAAAGGGTTAAATAAAAAAGCAGTGGTTCTTCATTTCACGTTAGTAACTTTGCACTAAATTGTTGGTATGAATCAAAAGTATTTTTCAGACGTCTTCATTTGAGGGAAAAATACTCTGGTATTAACTGTATATAGATGTGTGTGCTACTTGTGCTTTTTTATAGCCTTGCTCTTACATAAAGGGTATTAGAGATCCACATGATATCCTTCAGCACCCAAAATTTTTCACCCCTAAATTAGTTCAAAAGTGTATGAAATCACAAGGTGGCTCAGAGATCCCTGCAGAATAAATGCTTGCAGAACACCCTGCATGTTTATTCTGGCAAGTATTTGTACATGAATTAACATGTGTTTGTGAAATGTCACAGCTCTCTTTGCTTCTGCTGAGGTGAGGTGAACAACAGTGGCATGGGCTGAAACATCACACTTTGAGAACAGAAAGGAGGTAAATTGCATTCTTGACTTAAAAAATTTTAAAGTGACCTCTAGAAGACTGTATTTTAGTTCTTTATTCCATTTCCATTTTATATTTCAGAGCACTACACAGAACATAGGTTTGGGGATTGGTTTTTCTTCCTGAGGATGCGCTTATGAGAGTTGGAATCTGATATCTATATGTAATATAGAGAAATATCGAGGGGTTTAGGTGCTTAACTGGATGTAACCTTCAACACCTATTTATTTATTTGACACTCTTAAAAGGTGAAGTTTTCTTTCTTATTTTTCTCACAGAGACAATTGTAACCAAAACAATGTGAGAGTATGCTAAGCAGATAAACAACACTTGCTTATCCCTACAGGTGAACACACTTGTTTGTGTCACTCACTATTGAGTTGGTGCAGTTTTGCAGCCTCCTAACTGGATATGAATAATGTATACAAATACCAAAATACAAGGAAATGCAATAAGTGATCCAGTCAAGCAAGAAATTAAATTACAAGTGGTGTCCTTATTCCTGTGGTTTATGCCAAGAAAGATACTAGCTTTCCCCAGGATATCTGTAGTACTGCCTTTGCTTCCCCTCAGTCAGGAAGCAGAGATTATGGTACATAACTGTAAAGCTGCCCTCTGATGTGACTGTGTATCTATTTGTCATTGTGCTTAAGTACTGAGATTCACTAAACAAAGCTACAGCAGTGCCCCCAAGTGTCAGGGGGATTCCAGGATTCCAACACCCAAACAGAAAAACATTTTGTGATTCAGCATCTTGAGAGCTGCAAAAGAAGAGAAGGCGTAGTAAAGTGAGGTTCTCCAGCAGTCCTTTGGCAAGAACCAGGCTGGACTCAGAGACCATGTCTTAGATTTATGTCCTGTCAAAATCTCGTGGGAGAACGAGGTTGTGACCATCCATGAAAAGAAAATGGCAAAACTGCCACGGACTGGGAACTGAGAGAGAGAGAGAGGAAATTGCACAAAACCTTACACAACAGCCCTCTCACTGAAAGGGACCATGCACATAAAACGTGGCTCTGACTGGTGCTAAAGAAGCAGAAGTCTGGATGGGAGAGCAGGGTGCAGGCAATGTATTGTGTAAACTTACTCAATATAACCTGGGTTTTGTCTGAGGGGGGTTATCCCCACGGCTCTGCACAACCTCATAGCGTTTCTATGTCACTTCTCCCAAATGTAGACTCAAGCAGCCTCTTTTTGGCTACGGAAGCAAACCCAGAGGACTAAGCCTGAACTGCCAGACCTTTTGGTTTGTGCTTGATCGCAAACATCCCAATCATAGTGTGTATCTCTCCCCACTCCTTCTCCTCATCTAGCCTAGGAACGGCATGTGATCAGTTCTGCACGAGCTGGGACTCCCTTTAGTTGGTATAATTTGCAAGGAAAACTTATGGTGCCTTATGCAGCTATACCTCTTATTTCTCATTAGGAGGATAACAAAACCCACTATCACCACACTGGTTATTTTGCATATATACATACAGATAGACAATTTGGTATATAATTTGATAATGCATATGCCAGGCCCGATTTTTAAATAAATATGGGTTTTAGCAGTTATTTGAGAAAGAATTTAAGTGTGGAAGTGATATCTGAGATTCTTTTATTCTCTATTCTGTATTTTATTTTTGGTCTGTGGGCCAGAATTGCAATATATGTGCATCATAATCAAATGCAAATTCAAGGCTATGGAAGACAATATTAGATATAATTAGATAGATCAAATTTAATAGACAACCCTGCAGCAGGACTAGCAGAGGTTGCTATTGGGTTGTTAAGTTTCACACTCCCCCGTTATTTTATGTTTCTTCCCAGTTCTTTAACATTGGTTCTAAGAGTCTCTTTGGAACCATGTAACTGTCTTCTGGGAGTTTTAAATATTCACTTAAATCAATATACTGACAAGGACTGAACAGCTTGACTGGGTTTGTTTTATTTTCTTACATGAAATTCACATTACATCCACAAGAGAACTGGGTAAGAGCTATAACGTGTCACGGTGCTATGTGTCTGCAAAATCATTCATGGTTTAAGACCAGTAAAAAACCCAGCAAAGCCAGCAAACATACCAACTGCTGGGAGAGATGTTTGGCATTAACACCTTCAGCTATCCTTTGTGAGCATGCAAGAGGCTTTCCCAAAAAGTCACTGCAACCTCAGAAAAGGGTGAAGGACTACACTGAATACAGAAGCTGGGTAAATGTCGGGGGGGCTGCAATAGGGAGATGAATCAGGCCAGACCAGGGTGCCACCTGCCTTCCCTGTGACAGCTGTGTCACCAGGAGCCATTCTAGAGCTGCCACATCTGCATCAACCTGTGAAGGAAGCAGACTCCTCCACAATATGCCCTGGGTGTGATGCAAGGGTGAACCAAATATCCAGTGGTTTTGGAGTCTCATGCCCTGATGGGGAGCTGGGAGGCTCAAAGCCATGGACCAGCACAGCACCTTGTGCCCCACGGTGCCGCTGCCCTAGAGAGTCAGCCCTGAAAACAGTGTGTGGGTGTCAGCATTTTATTGGAGATAATGGAGAGATCAGATATACAGCAACAAATTGTTTAAATAAACAGCCTAATCTGTCCTGTATAATTTTGCCTCTTTTTTTTTTTTTTTCTTTTCAATCTCTGTATAATTTCCCACTGGCTGAAGCTCACATCCTTTCTGCTGTTTCAAAATAATACACCCTTTCCCTCTGGGGTAAGCTTCAGTGGGATGGCTGTGTAGGTGAAGCAGGTTTAAGGGTCTTCTTGAAAACACCTCGGAATGGTGTATTTTCCAGGGTCTGTAATGGTAAAAATGAAGGTCTGTCTTATTGTGTCTGCAATACTACTGCAGGACATGACAAGTTTACCCACTGCATCAGTTTTCTAAATTGTAAAGCAAGGTAGTTTTTCTACCATTTCCTATTAGATTCAGCAGTCATCTCTATCCTGGTTTGGCACTGCTGTAGGAAGGTAAAACTACACCAGATCCTAATCTGTATAAGAAGCATTTAGAGATAATTCTTGTGTGCTGCAGGCTAGATGACACACTTCAGGACCAAAGAAAATACTTCTCACATTGGGCTTTTGTGCTGAAGCACAGGATTTAATATATCTCTTTAACAGAAGGTACAATGGTGACCAGTTTTTATTAATGCTCCTTGCACTTTCCACTAAAATGACTTGTTTCAGGTGTTTAGATATATTTCAGCCAGACAGAGGGAATTATTCCCCATGTGGCTGTGCCAGGTTGAGACAGATTGGTTTGGTTCGATTTCACCTACTTTAGCCTGCAGAGATCAAGACAAAAGGCATTGTTTTACATCAAAAGTGCTTTCACATCTTCTCTTCACACTTTTCTCCCTCCCTGTTGCCTCCATAACCCCTGTTTACAGATAGAATATTGATTCCACAGAGTAATAACATAACAGTGAGAAGATGGACTACTCCTGAGCACCTATTCCTATGACAGGGCAGTCGGGTTGGATCAAGTGACAGGCTGTAAGAGATCTACATTTGAACAACTGCAGCTGAGCATGCTGAACATTTACTCTGTTTGTGGAAGCTCCAAGTCTTGCCGTGCTGCACTGTGCATTTGCCTCCTCCCACCACCACGAAAACCAGTGAAACAAAATCTTCTGGACATACTTGTGCTAAGATTCCCCTCACTGTGTTTGTGGGAGGCTTGGAAAAAGAAGGAGACGAAGAGTCCAAAAGCCTTTGTGGACTGAGAGTGGCCAAGGGAAATGGGTCCAGAAAGGCACGGCTTGTCAGTACAGCTTGCTCAAGATGAAATGGCAACTCGCCAAGTCAGTTTAAAAAGAACACTAGCTTAAGAATACTTGGAGATAATTTTATAACTGGCAAGACAAAAAAGCAGGTGGTTCCCTAAGCCATGCTGAGGGAACAGACGTGTTACTAGAGGTTACTGAGAACCCTGATTCCCATTTAAAAAACTATATGTAGTGATCCAGAACAGAGGGAGAAAGGACAAAGGGAAACAGGAAGAAATTACTAGGCAATGTTGGGTTGTCTGGAAATTTTTATTGGAATAAAATAAACCAGATTTGAGAAATCCATGGTGCAGGTGACTGCCTGGGCACTGCTTGGAGGGGATGCCTGTGACAGCAGCCTAGAGGCATGGACTGCCTAAATGTGTTTAAAAAAGGTAAATTACATGTTTGGAAGTACTTTGAATCAGCTATTCATTTCTAAGGGCAGACAGCTGGATGAAAAATAATTGAATGCAAATGTACTAAAGTCACAAGGAGAAAGCAGGTGGCCTATGCATTAATGTGGAGTCCTGGCCATTCAGTGAGTCTTGCTAGTTGGCTTCCTATTAACTCAGATTTTGTTACACAATGTATATTGACAACTAAATCCTTATTTACTCTGATTCAAAATGCACTAAAATGGTGTCCAGAGTTGGGGTCTCAACCATAAATTTAAAATAATTTATACATGGAGACCGAGGGAGCAGATAAACATAACTGCCAAACCTGGAGCTAATTACCCAATGATACAAAATGAACTTTCTCCCTACAGTCTCTCCTGCAGCACGGATCCCTCAGCCTACTGCAACCCACAAGAAGCATGAGAGAAGAGGTGAGCCTTGCTGTGTGGCTCAATTCTACTTGACCGGTGTGTGTCCTACAGAACAGGAGCACAACAGACCTGCAGGCTGCAGGCCTGACCTCAGTCCCCTGCACATTGAGTAGGGTCCATTTGAAGCAGTGGCTGGAGAAGGTACTTCCTGAAACCTCATCAGAATCAGCATCTGAAGTGTCACTGACTATTTTTTTCTGCATGTAATACAGAAGGGAGCATTGCTTCCCAAGGGAAGGAATCATATAGGTGCTGTAGAAACATCCTTCTCTTCGAGCTCACTGACCCTCATAGACCAAAGTAACAGTTTTGGCCAAGTACAAAGCTAAAGATCACAGCAAGATCTGTATACAAAAGTTTCCGTCTCACATCTGGAAAAAATAAAAAATAGATGCAAAAGGCTCTCCTAACAAATGCTGCTATGCCATCATCCAATAACAGCCAGGATCTTGCAATACCATTAAGCAGCAAACTAATAATAAAGGTCCTCACAAAGCTTCAATACAAGCTGCAGATATCACTCTCTTTTCATCTCTCCCGATCAAGCTGCTCCATTTTTTATACATATTTAAGTATTCATTTGACAAGAGGGTGAGACTGACAGTTGCTTGGTACTGAAGGCACTCAAGAGGGATCTCTCAGACCCAGATTCAAGCTCTCTCACAGAATAATACACAGTATTTCCCTAGGGTTTGCATTACAGTGTTTTTTCTCTGTTCCAAAACACTGCTGGACAAGAACATAGAGGAAGGAGGCTTGCCCTGGGACAGTGCATAATCCAGTTATAGAGCATCCACCTGGGAAATGAAGGAGATGCTCTTAGCGTAAGTGAGTGCTTTAACTGTTGGGGTAAGATTCCCTCATGATTTTCCAATGTCTTCCTCTCTCCATGTGAAAAAAGATAGTCTCCCTGGCCAAGGGAAAATCCTTAACAGCAAAGCCCAATTCTATGAAACACTTTGAGAGGCCAGAATTTTCTGGAAACACATAAATTCCAGTGCAAAATTCCCAACCAGCTCTATGGAAAATAATTTTGGCTGTAACTGCTCATAGTTTAACTCAGCCAAAGTAAGAGAGAGTTCAAATCCTCAAGACTGCACACACCATCTTCAGAGTGCAACAGATCAGTAAAGGCAGTGTGCTTTATTATTTAAGCGAAGACCAGTGTTACTAAGCAATTTACTTTCACTGAAACCCTGTTGGCAGCGCGTCTGCGACAGACATTTTTCACAATGACGTTTCTGACCTCTCTATCAGCACCAGAGGTAGCTGAAGGTTTTGAATTGACTAATAGATCCCGTGTGAATAGACTTCCCTGGTTAATTCTTTTGCTTTACTTTATGAAGGACAAAGGAAGAGTGGCTTGGCTTGCTCTAATCCCAAGATATACTAGTTAAACTAACAGCGCAACATTGCATGAAAATGCTTTATGAAGGCTTATATAAGTTTGATTTGCCCTTGTAAATGTAAACTAGTTTTCATTTTTAAAACTAATTCAATTTAACCCTATATCTCCACACCAGTTTAATTTAGATGGATGCCACTTTTCTGTTTAGGAATTGGAATTCATTGGATTAAGCAGAGAAGATATTTGATACAGACTGCAAAAGAGATGAAAATTAAAAAACAGAAAAAGAAAAGCAGACTAGGAAGAGAGAGAAGATATAACAAGAAAATGTATGAATACACCTAGAAGAGAAATCTTTTGAGTGCAGAACTGCTGGCCACTTACAGACAGAAAAATGTGGCCACAGGGAGAGTCTATTGAAGAATCTAAAAGAGAGCAACATACTTACAGGGATTAGAATTACTGAAAACATGGCAAATAAATCCCAGGTTTTGACAGGGAATTAAAACAAACCAACCAAATCAAATTAAAAAAAGAAACAACACCCAAAACCAAAACAAAACTGTCAACAAACAAAACAAAACAAAACACAACAACCACAAACAAAACCATAGAAAATCAATATGGAAAATCATTCCTGTGGGCATTGAGCATGTACCAGTAACTTTAAGTCCTGAGTTAAAATCCTTTAAGGACCTGACTACACATTTGAGTTCTCTAGGTGCTTCAAAGGCTGCAGCAAATCCTACTTTTTCCTTCTTCATTTCCACAGTGACTCACTTTTTTATCTGCGTTGTCACCGTGTCCTCAGAAACTTTGCAATGGACTCAGCTTGGAGCTAAAAAATCCCTCCAAAGCCCTGAAATTACTTTTTGTTTTGCCTTGTGACGTTATTTCCAAGGCTTCATGTTTCTTAATTAAACTTCTTTCAGTTCTTCATGCCTATGAACAGAGAGATGGGCTGTCCTTTTCCATCAGCAATCCCAGCGTGCATCTGCACCTGTGCTGGTTTGGGTGAAAAACATGCGGTAACTGTACAAGAGGTTTAGGTCCGAGGTGGGAATTTGGCTGTATATAAAAGATGTGGATGTTTAACCTGAGGAAAAAAGGCATATCAACCAGGTATTGAGCTTTTAGTTTAGAAAAGCAACTTAAAACTCTATAGAGCTTTTTTGCTTCGTAACAGTCACACAGGCTTAACAGAGAGGTTGAGAAAATCTTACTAAAATTATGTAACAAATTGCTAAAAACTCAGGTAAGCCCTGTTGTGTTTTAAAGGTGACAGTGATGAGGGGGAAGCTCAACTTTTGAACAGGATGACATATTATATCATATTAAGAACTGTATTCTAAGTATATT
>VYZQ01002212.1:92667-107933 GCA_013400655.1 Mystacornis crossleyi | reverse complement strand
AGATGTTTGGGAGGGTAGTAAATACCAATAATGTTTCTCCAAGGTTGGTGGAGTATGTCACTGTGCCTTTGCCAAATCATCAATTGCTTATTGCTTAGAGTAGCGATATAGAAATAAAAAGCTACAAATGTGCTTATTAAATGAAAACAGAAAGGAAGGTCTGCTCTAAGGAGATTTTGCTGAATGGGCTTCTTGCCATTTTAAACTTAATGCATCCATACCATTTTGATAGTGGTGAAATATGTATTTATGTTATCCAGACATGACTGGTAGCAAATTATTTGTAGCCTGATGCAAGGGCTACTCTTTGGTGAACACAGAGTGATTTAATTTGTGTTTCCAATCCTCCTGTTGTAAACATGAGATACAAATAGGCGTGGGGGGGGGGTGTGTGTAATTTTTTTCAACCTTTCCTTGCAGGTGTTATTGCTGGAACAAAATACTGGATTCCCGTGGGTCACGATATTTTCAAGATCAGCCCCCAAGTGAATCACAGCCACTGAATGTTGTAGGCAATGACTAAGTGAAAATCTTTCTCACATAAGGTGAAATTCAAACTCTGTCACATTAGAAGATTCTGCATCCCTAAAAAGGGTAGTTTTAGAAAACATGGGCCTGGATATGGTATTGTTAGAGAAAGATGTTAATTTAGGAGTCTTTCTATAGTTTTGGCTTTCCTGAAGGAAAGGGAGTCCTACCCATTGGCTTGAAAGAAGCCTACTTGGGTTTAGGGAAAAACATTGACTGGATATTCATATTTCTGTAGCAGAAAGTGTGTGTCTGAGGCACACCTTAATCTGACCCTTCAGGCAAGGCTCGCTGCACACCGATCGGACCATTCCGCTCTTATTCATCTGAATTCTGTAGTCATCAATGTTGAGCACGCCCTCATGCCAGGTCCCAATGAGGACATAGTCGTAGCGGTTGGGCTCTATGTACTGCAGGTNAGGAAGACCAATTATAACTCTTTCCAGGCAGCTTTTCTCAGGATTTTGTTGAAATTCCTCTTGCTGGTGGGTGCAGTGAGAGTCTTTATACTAGAGTCCAGTAACCAATTACTGAAGGTCCTGAAATCCCAGGTAAAGTGCTACTAATTGCGTGGTAAAATGATCAGAAAAACGTATCAAGTCAATATGACAAGAGTGCACTGAACTCTTGATAGTCACTGCTAAATTGCAGCAAATGCTCCTGAGTTTATTAGCAGTCTTAGCAGCTTTATTAATACTTGTGCTAAATGAAGGAAAGGAACAGACAGACTGTAAAATTTCTTCTTGGAAGAAATTTTGCTGTCTTTATTGTCTCTGCTGTTGCACTATCCTGAAAGACACCCTAAACTGCAGTGGAATGTGTGTCCAAGTATGTACCTTTAATACCTCTGCATGCTGCCATCTTACTGTCCAGAACACAGCATTCTCCTTGTGCCCTGTAGAAAGGGAATGTGTTTGGAGGGACACATCCCTACCTGTCAGGTCAGCATTCGGCCACCAGCCAAGCTCACAGGCTTTACACGTGAATTCATCCTGAACAAATTCATTCTCCTTGCAAGCAGTGCAAATCCAGCAGCAGCTCACTTCTCCTTTCCTGATCACCTGCAATACAAAATACGTCCTCGGTTCTGATCCTCTATCAGACAACAAAGAAGCACACACCACCACCCCCAGCAAACACATAACACATACACTGTTTAAAATATGACAGGATTCCTGTGTATGGCACATTTCAAACAGCTAGAAAACATGAATCGTGATTTTTTATCTATCCCTGCATGTAAAATTTGTGCTTAGGAGTTCAGGGATAACCTCTGGGGATGATTTTATTTTGTTTTGGGGAGAGCAGTTCTGAGTTAAAAGTACAAAACCCTCTGGTACGGAGGCAGGGTGAATGTTATATTTTCAGTCAAACTTGAGGCTTAATCTGTGAGATGGCAGAGGTCAGGATTAGTAGCTCAGCCCACGCTTGATATTTCTTGCATAGTAAAAAGCAATAAATAAAGTCAAAGCTTAGAGGAAAGAGTAATTCATGCATATAAATACGTATATATACAGGTACACACAAGCACATTCACATACACATAAATTCCAATTTATGTGGAAGTCTCTTTGGGGCTCATTACACAACTGTAAGTAGAAATACAGATAAGAGCAAATTACAAAACATCCTGCTAAAAGGATGTATTGGGTTCTAGTAGGAAAAAAAAAACCTTAAGTGGTGACCAACCTCGTGCTTCACAACAGCCTTTTTAGGGACAATAATCCCTGAAAACTTTCTTTCTTTGCTGTGAGGGCTGCTAAATGTAATGATCCAATTCTGAAAAGATTATTTCCTTGTTTTGAATCCTAGTTTCATTACCCTGAGGCTGAAAGAAAGATTAAAGCTATCTCCAGTTCCTAGTGCTCTTACAAAACTCTGGCCTTGTTTGCCAGGAAGGAGAAACCCAGCCTTCTCTTCCGGATCTTCCCATCCATCTATATGCAGAGATAAGTATAGTAGTGAAATGCAAAATGTTTGTTTTATTGAATACTGGCNAAGTGAATCACAGCCACTGAATGTTGTAGGCAATGACTAAGTGAAAATCTTTCTCACATAAGGTGAAATTCAAACTCTGTCACATTAGAAGATTCTGCATCCCTAAAAAGGGTAGTTTTAGAAAACATGGGCCTGGATATGGTATTGTTAGAGAAAGATGTTAATTTAGGAGTCTTTCTATAGTTTTGGCTTTCCTGAAGGAAAGGGAGTCCTACCCATTGGCTTGAAAGAAGCCTACTTGGGTTTAGGGAAAAACATTGACTGGATATTCATATTTCTGTAGCAGAAAGTGTGTGTCTGAGGCACACCTTAATCTGACCCTTCAGGCAAGGCTCGCTGCACACCGATCGGACCATTCCGCTCTTATTCATCTGAATTCTGTAGTCATCAATGTTGAGCACGCCCTCATGCCAGGTCCCAATGAGGACATAGTCGTAGCGGTTGGGCTCTATGTACTGCAGGTTCATGATGTCGTACCTGCAAGGAAAAAAGGGTGAGTCACTGTCCTGCAACATAAGGGACAAAAATTTACCTCGCTCTTCTCCTTCTGCTCTAAATATTCATGTTATCCCTTAATACCAGAGGCTTGGGTTTCACAAAAACCCCAGATCCTGTGGGATTTGTAGCAGAATCACAGGAAATGTCAGCTCTGATTGACATACATTTGCTGATTGCCTGCCTTGCTTGCATAAAACTGTGGGAAAAAAGTTGTGTGTCCAGGAAGAACTGAACACCAAAGACAGTAAACTCTGCTAAAGATGCACATGTAGGCAACGTCTGAATGCTGTGTTTTCAAATAATTTGTCAGTACATCCTTAACCTTCACTTGGTGTCTCCCTGCGGGCTGGTTGTAGTATAGCCCTTGATGGATGCTCTTAAGTAGAAATGGTCAAACCAACTGAACTGGTTTCCATAAGTTAACTCTAAGCTCTAAGTTCAACCATTCATGTTACGCAGCCCAGTGATTCTGTCAGGAAAAGTTAGCACCTCAGTCACTACATTTACTTCCTCACCCTAGGCAAGTAGGAGAGCACTTCCCAAGGCTAGGGTAAGGGAAGCACAAAAAACTGCTACAATAAACATCCAGCCTCTATCATTGCCTTCAATGTGTTGGACCTGATATGTGCACATCTCTTATTGATAATTATTCTATTCATTCTTTTATCCCACAGAATGTGGCTTGTTTCTTAGTAGGAAATAAGCAAGAATGGAAGAATGAATGTTGGAGTGTGCACAGAGAGGAAGAACCACAAAAGAGGCTAAGCCTACAGCCTGGTCTCATAAAATGAGAAAGGGGAGGACTTTGTTTAATAAATGACAAGAAAAAGAGCTTGGAGAACAAGGAATCAGCATTGAAACTGAAAATAACAAAGCATCTGCTATTTTCCAAGCCTGGGATTTACTGCCTTGCTCTTCTGAAATGGATTGTCTCAGTCTCTGGAGATAAAAATGTTTTGTTTATAATGGGTGTTGCTAATCTGTGCATTAAGAATGTTTTAAGAATGAAAGGTAAGGTAAGCAAATAATGAACCATAAATAAAACTGGGATGTTTGGTTGTGAGCAAAGAGAGACATCCATTTCTTTCTTTTCCATTTTGAGGTTCAAACATGCAAAATTTCAACTCTCTCTGCACTTCACTTCTCTTCAGAGGGAAGAAATGCCAGAATTATTCTCTAGAGTAGAGCAGAGTAATTTTCTTAACTAAGTCTTCTGGGTTTCTCTAGTTAAAGATGATTTAAAGAAATGCATATTTACAGCTGTAATTAGACCTCAGTTTTGCAAATATGCATGCTTAGTTAATGCAGGTGCCACTGCACAGCTCCACTGATTCACGTGTGAAAAGGGATCCCTGCCTCGGAGTCCAGTGGAGGAGCTCCAAGCAGGAGGCAGCTCCATTGGCTGGCAATTAGCCACTAATCAAGGCATTGCTTAGGAAAGGGGTAAATTTCAAATTCATTAGTGAACAGTTGCTTCTCATATCCCAGTTCTTCTAAAGGAAGTGCCTAAAAAAAGAAGTTCTGTTTCCAGGCTTGTGAAGAATCAGAATAGCAAGAAGCAGTGAGAGTCAGGCTTTTCATAATGGATACTCAACAGGCAGGAGTAAAACTCAGCAGAAGTGTACATGCCTCTTCCTAGCAAGGAAAATGTACTTGGATTTTAGTTTGACAGTATATTAGACTGATAAAAAAATCAGTTACTCTGGGATGGCAAATTAATTCAGGAAGGCGAATAGAAGATTACTAAAATCTCATATTCCCTTAATGGAATTTTTGAGCCCGCACACTTTGTTTTTATTTTTACAAAAAGACATTAAAAGGCACAGAGTGACATTAATGCAATATCAATTAAGAGTTCTGCGTTCTTGTAATACTATTCCCTTTCCTATAGGTTACCTGTCAAAGAATAAAGTAGGTAGATTAAAAGCTCTCACACAGTCTTGCGTTATGACAAGTTGTAGTACAAGGTTTACAGCTTTGATACGCAGATTGAATTTTAAGTGGAAAAATGTGGTCTAACAAATACACTTGGTATATGCTTAAGTTCTTTCTCCTTTCCTTCTTTTTTTTTAATGGAAAATCTGTGCTTTGAGCAAGGACAATTTCAGTGCTGCAATACCTCCTCCCATCCCCTTGCTCACATATGTACAACTCTAATAATTTTGGGCAGTGCCCATGTTAAAAATTATGATCCCAAAAGAAATGGGTTTGATGAGAGTTGTGAAGTTCTCAGAAAGTGAGACCTCTTGGAGGCAGTTGTATTTCACACACACATAGCAGCATTTAAAGAAGTCATTAAAACATTCTGCAGGTAAGAAACTTAATCCTTCTTTTAATATAAAAGCAAGCTCTCTCGTATATTGGGAAATGATGTGACCCAATAGGTAGGGTCATATGAACAAGTTACTTGTAAGGTAAGCCGGAATATTAGTCAGCTGGTCACAGGCACACTCTTACTCTAATTAATCTGAGATAGCTGAAGTTACCTTTATCCATAGCCATAATACCAGACTAGTACTGATGTTTGCTATCCTGGAAGCCACGATGGAAAAGAGAAATGCTGAGCAATGCCAGGATGTGAATGGACGAAACAACCACCCGTGAATCCAAACTCCGAAATAAAAATGTATATTTGAAAAAAAAAAAAAAAAAGAAGTTTACATACAAATTTGAAGGCTTTGCATAATGCAAAATCTGATCATTTACTCAAAGCATTGAAGTTGGTAGCATTCATGACTGAAGCCAGAACAGCTACTGGAAATTTTGAACTAAATAGACTTACATGGTTCTAAGTCCAAGTCTAGTTAAGATGAAATGTTAGTTAGGTGAAATATTTCTCTTAGTTTGTGAACCTCAGCATTTCTTCACATATCAAAGGTCCATTGTAGGGGCTGAAAGTTCTCCTGCCACAGAGTATTTTATGGTCAGAAGTGCATGCAAATTGTTTTTTGTGGAGAGGTAAGGTTCTTCATATCAGACACAAGGTAAAAGGAGGCAATTACCTAGAATAGACCAGAGCTAAAAAGGTATCTCTGTATCCCAGAGAAGGATGTTGTGTTGACTATTGCATCCTTCACACCTTCTCCAGCCATTTCTGGAATGTGAGTGATATGATTGCTACAGAGAAAGGAAATGGGAGCTACTCAATGAAAGCAAAAAGTGCAGCAAATTTACCAGCATGTTCTTAATGACAGTATAGAGAGCACATACAATTAAGTTTCCAGAGTTACATCCACATAATTTTTTCCCAGAGGCAGTGCAGTGAGCTAAATGACTGCATTCGTGCCCTTCCAATAAAAGTTTGCTTCATAGTTCTGCATAAGAGGTCTTCAAATAAAAGGTTCTTCACAGAAGAAATACACCTTTGACAATGTGCTTTGTGTATTCTAATCTCATTTTGATAAAAGCTTGAAACCATGAATTAAGCTTGAGATAGAAAAAGGGTTGTATCTAAAATATGGTTAAGATTTCATGAAACTCCAAGGATTTCAAAACAGGAGATTATGGGAGTGCCAGACAAACATAACTACAGGCAACATCTATCCATGGTGATTGCAGTTACGAGTTTGTGGGAGTCAGTTGCTTGAAGAACCTCACAGATTTTGAAGATTATGAGAAAGGTTGCTGCCTTCTAAGAGGGAATATTATTCCACCTTATGAAGTTTTTTTGTTCACATGATTTGAGGACAGGATATCTAAAAACTTTTTACACATTTGTGTGACATTTTTGCACTGGCATAAAAAAGCCAAAAACTAGGAAATTTCACAGCAGGTTGACCTTGGTATATATTTAGGTGTTGTATGTGATGTTTATATTTCCATTTTGCTGAGGTTCAAAAACTCTTTTGGGTATTGACACAGTGCTATAGTCTGTTCACTGATCCACAGAGAGACTTTCCACAGCCAATCAGAAGCTACAGACAATTCCCTTATACTGCTGGCATACAAGGATCTGATAGACGGATCACATTTCATAGACACATAGCCATTGTCTAATATGATATTGCCCATGTCATAAATGCCACAGATTGATCCAAGGATTACAGAATGAATAAGAAAAAGGTTAATTAAATTTCCTTGCCCAAATTTGCTAGCTCCTGCTGTGAAAATATAAATGAGGAAAAACAAACTAAAAAAACCCTACCTAAAATAACCTATCAAATTCTACGTAGGCCATGGAATCAAGAAAAATGAACCTTGCTATAGACCAAAATGATGGATGGAATAAATTCTATCATTCTAGAATACTCAGAGAAATATCCTGATATAAACTCTCATGTTTTGAATTCAGCAACTGTTCAATCTAATTCTATGCTTGGTACTGATGAGAGTTGTGAAAATGCTCTTGGGTGACAAAATAACAACTAAGAATTAGGCTAAAATTGGAAAATTACATCTAAACATCAAACCAAATAGCTAACAGACTGAAAATGCAGCATAGGCAAAGTTGGAGTAATGCTTTTATGGACACAAATAGTGAGCAAAAAACATAAAGCTACACTAAGCAGTAATTTCTCTGTATTATCTAAATTATATGTGCAAAGACTTGATTTATGCATTTGTGTCAATAAGTACATGTTCAAATGTAAGGGAATTGCTTGCTTCTGCTTTCAAAGGCTGACCTAACTGATCTGTATCTTTGACTAAAACAATCTGAAGTTGACGCTCAACGAGACCAAACGGACTAGCTTTTTATTACTAATTAAATGTAATGAACTGTTTAATGTATGTACTGTTAAAATATGACAATAGAAAAATGTAGCAATATAGAAAATGGTAAAACATTGGCCAGTTTTGCTAATGAAGCCTAATAATAGAGATAAGAGTTGCTTTAAGACCACTGTGTCTTATGAATACACTTTGGAGGCATGAAAAGACATGAAAACTCCTGTTTGCTCCAGAGCCCTCCCTTTGTGTGGTGTTGGCATTCAGATGCACTTATGCAATAAGCCCAAAGATGGAGTGAGAGAGTCTTTTATAACACTTTAATAACTCAGCAGGAAAACAAACTTCAGTGAAGCAATCCCTGAGTAGGTTTCAATTAATGATGGATTTCATAATTCAGCAGCTGAATTAAATGTATTTATAAAATAGAAAACAAACAAACAAAAAATCCATGAGTTAAAATGGTTTAACAGAACCCACAAAACCGAATGAAAGATCTCTGTCAGTTTGCTCCCATAAGAGAAACAAAGGTGACATCCAAGTCCACAAAGGTGCTGCCTTACCCACTGCTCGGATACATCCTGTGTCTGCTAGGGGGGCCAGGCAATAGCAGCTGCCACAGCTGGGACCAGACCCCAGATGAGTGAAACACAGAAACTTCTGCCAACCACCGCCCCCCCGCCGCCCCCCATCATTTGTCCTGCTCTACACAGACCTATCTTTAACTTCTGGGGCTGATCTGATAGTGTTTGGAGTGAAGCAAGTTATGGAGATCATACAGGAGCTTACCAATCAACACTAAATAGTCTCTGGCAAGGTTTTAGCAGAGCTCCAATTGGAAAAGGATGTGCTCTACAGCCCTCCCTTCAAAACCATGGCAGGAAAATGCTTCATTAATTTCCAATAATTTGTATTAGGCTTTGTACATACTAAAACCCTGGTGCTGAGCCCCAGTAGTACTTTGCACACCAGAAGTCTGTGAGTTACAAGGTTTGTCATCTCCTGAAACACTGGAAATTTATAGGCTATACTGTAGTTCCTGTCCCAATATAAGATACCATGTGTTACCAGTGTTATTCCTGGCTGTTGGAAAGACTGGTCCATGCTTTATGTTTCAGCAAAACAGCCAAAGAAATCCACATCATCAAATGCAGTAACATTCCCACTTCCCACCCTCTGGTTTAATTAGTAGAGATGAAACCTCTTTACCTTCCAGGGGCATCTCCCTTTTCATCAAACCAAACTTCTTCTCCAGAAACACCAATGAATGAGGATTTGAGGAGGAACTCCAAGAGCTTGCTGCCGTCTATTGGCTTCATAGCATCACACAGTCCAACATGTCCAGGGCAAAGGGAATGATGCATATTTTGTAGTCCATAAGCCATAGCGTATATAGCATTGATGACAAATCCCATTTTACTGTCCTGCACATAATTTTCTTCTAGGCTTTCATTGCCTACAACAGTAAGAAAAAAAAATGTTGTTTATAAACAAAGATGAAATGACATGAAAACATGAAAACGCTATAATATATAAAAAGAGATTTCCTTATTTCTCTTATAAAGCTTTATTGGCATAAACAAGGTTCCCGTCAGGGATTTTAAGTAAATAAATAAATAAAACACTTGCCCACCACCCCAGAAATCTTGAATTCATTGAAAGTGAAATGCTTCATGAGAAAGAACCCATTTAATCAAGTTGTCATCTTTCGTTTGTTATTATTTGAATTTTTGCTTGTCATTCCACAATATTCTTTATTGTAGGGAAGGTCAGTCAAGAAGATAAATTTCAGCTGGAAGTATTTTTAAAAGTGATTTCCTTGTAAATTTGAATTTTGTTACATCTGAAGTTTTTTTTCCATCTCATGTTTTTGAGGATCAAGATAGCAATGTCCCTTTCACTGTTAATAAGTAAACAGTGTAAATCAGCATCACTTCTGGAGTTATCAGAAACAGTCATTTTAGTTAAAAAGTAGTAGCTGATATGGCAGTATGCGATTGCTGCAGAAAGTCAAAGTTTGTAATACTGAGTTTTTGTGTGACTGCAACCTGAGCAGACGCTGAAGTCTCCTTCCTCTGATCGGAAACAACGTGGCAGAAGGTTTCCTCTACGCATGGGTTTTCCCTCTGACCTGCAGGCAGGCCAGCACTGTCAGAGGGTGCTGTTTTTCGGCTGCCCTTCCAATCAGGCCCCGCTGGGTCCTGGGCTGTGCCCTGCTTGCTGTCTGCCAGCTGCACTGCTGCAGAGCACTGCCAGCGCCGACCCCAAGGCACCGCATTGTGCTGCGGGGTCTTGAGGCAGCTGGAAGTAAGAAACCTCCTTGTTTTGTGTCTTTCCCCTTGAGACATTCAGTCACAATATGCTCCAAACTGCAAGTTGCTTTTATGTGCAGGCCTCCACGTTACTCGATGTTTAACAGGCAATTGCAATCCAGTCTGTTATTTTGTCTCAGTAACACCTTGTGTACACCAGGGAAGTAGGATGTGTGAGAGACTAGGTGTTAACTGACACTTCTCGAATCCAGGTTGAAGAAGATATTTGTTATTTTAATATGATGAAAGGAGGTAAAAATCTACAAGTTCACCAAAACTTTCAAGTTAAAAAATAGTTCCTTACCCTAATGTAGATATGATATGGCTTTCAAATCAAACCACGAAGACTGTCCTTATATTTATCATTGGAAAAGGCTCTAATTTGGTAGGTCTTCTCAGTTTGTTTGCCCTATAACTCAGAAATTTCGGCTGGGAATTCACTAGGACAGCAGAGAGCCCAAATGCAGGGATGTCTATCTTGCTTTCTCTGGGTTGCATTGCAGCTGGGCAAGAAAATTTTGCCTCAGTAACTATTTTCCAGATGAGCTGCACAGAGCAAATCGATGTGTTGGTGAATTTAAAATGCTTTGTGAATATAGCATAATCTGACTGAATGAGTTCATGTGCTCCTCACTGCTGTACATTCACCACCAGCATCACCAAGCAAAGAGCAGCTGAAGAAATTTTTTCCAGAGGAAAGGTATCTGCCATTTTCTTTGTGAGAGGAGGTTCACAACTCCCATTCAAATCACATGAAACCAACACCATTCAGATTCATGTCGAGAAACACAGAAAGAATAAAAACCTTATATGCCAAACGACAGAACATTTACCCAGGGAAGCAGAGTGCGCCTGTGCATGTACACTTCTGTACAGCACAGCCTAGACAGCTGTATGCCTGTATATGTTAATATACAGCCTCAAAGTATCTGTTGGTGTGTTTTATCAGCTGATTAGTCTCATAGGATTAGCACACTGTGAATTTATCACTGATTCTGCTTTCTTGTAGCTAGAAAATGAAATTATTCTCAGTCCCTAAGCGAATGGGAGACAGAAAGAACCTGGGCTTGGCACATCAGTCCTCTCTTGTGAAACTTCTGGGCAGCGGGTTGTGGAAGAGATCACAAAAACAGATAGTGCACAGCACTCGCAATCTACTCTTTTGTACCTGAAAGTTTATCTCAGATCTTCCTTTTTAATTAGTTAAAAAAAGGAGCATGAACATCAGTTAGGCCGGAGATAAGGAGAGCATCCATGTGTTTTCCTGAGGCAAGCTTTCATGTGTCTGCTGGAGGTAGAAAACAAAATGTAACAGGACTTGCCAATGTTTAGAAAGAGGCCATTTCCCTTAAGTATGTGTTCATTCAGCAAAACATGCTTTGGATTATCATATTACAATACAATATGCATACCTCCAAAGAGAATAAATATTTGATGGTGGAAGGATTTGCTTTTGACTATTTTGGAATGAACATCTAAATTAAGGTTGCGAGCATATAGTCCCACACTGCAGAGGTGACTGCCTTAATGTCACCTCTAGAAATAATTGTATAGTAGTGGAAAGCAACGTGAATTGTCTGAATGAATTGTCTCCATATCAGCAATATAAAAATCCCTATATGTAAATAAGATATTTTCCAGTAAATCCAGAATGAGAAGTCATTGTTTCCCTAAACTTGACTTCGTAGAGCCAAAATCCACTTATTTCATTTTCATCATTATAAGTTATTGACACACTTATGCATTTGAATTTTTAAAATTCACTTGAGACAATCAGTAAGAAATGTGTGTGTTTTTAAAATAAAAGAAATCATGTAACTGCATTCAGTCAGAGACAAAACAATGCTCACTTAGGTTTTCATAAGGCAAGTTTTTAATAAATGCGAGAATTTTACTATGTTTGTCATGAGGCTTCTCTATAAAGTTATATTTTGCCTCAGTAAGTCTTTGAAATGTAACAAAGAGCAAAGCAGAACTCTGAACAGTGAAGCTATTACTTTTTCTTTGTTTCTCAGCCCTTGGAAGCAAATATCATTGATTTACAAAGACTAATAGAAAAAGATTTTGTTAGCTTTCTTCCTTCTTGCTTTTCTTAACATTTTTTTTAGAGATCTTAGTTTTTACTAAGCAAAGAAAAATTTTAAGTCATGTGAGTACTGGATTAATTGAAGTTACTCAAATTAGACCATTAATTTTTGGATGACCTTGAAGAACTCAGGTGTCCTAAATATCAAACTTAATTTTGTATTGAGTGTAATGCAAGTCTTCCTTTAATAATTCAATTTTAACAGCTTCTCAGTAGTCTGGGTCTTTTTTTTTTAAATCACGGTTTTGATTTTAGTCTTTGTTTCTGTCAGTAAATCTTGAAGGATGAGGGCATATATACACATACACTACTAACCAGAAAGGAAAAGAGGAAAAAAACCAAACAAAACCCAACAAAAAAACCAAATACCACATCCTGGCTGCACACAACTGAAAAATGCTCCCAACAGTGCTAAAATTAATACCAAAGTACAGGGGGAAGGAAGGAAGAGAAAAGAGTCCAAATTTTCATGAAATTCACTGTTAATCTTTTCATTTACTATAAAGCACCTCACAGATGATTACTACCAGCTTCGGCTAAGTCCTTAGAAGGATCTGACTGTGAAGCAGCCATGAATTTAGTTTAGTGCTTTTGCTGTGAAGTCAGTGTGGAGCTAACAGTGCTCTTGAGTGCAGAGAGTGTATTTTGCAAATCCCACTTGACAAACTGAAATAAAGTAAAAATATGGTATCGGAATTATGGCAAGACATGAGTTACCTTTCATGTAAAAGTAAAGATAGGAGATGTCTCTTCATATTCAATATAAAACTCAGCACCAAGGATTACTTGTTTGCAGTCCTCAGAAAGGTTAGGGCAGGAAAGGATTTGTGATGGAAAGAAATGTAAAAACATTTTTGTTGGGGAATCTGATGAACACCTAACCAGTTGGCAAATTTTGAGCAAACACAGACATTTGATAAAGAACACAATCTGTGCACAGATGACTCTTGATTAGCTTAAAAAGCCCACATTTGTTCAGCAATATTGTTATAAAGATTAATATTTCATCTAGAATAGGCAGACAGTTTTATGATTTGCTATCGTCATCTGCTGAATATTTAGGGTCACATAAAAAGTTAGCAACTGTTATTAAAACTGTCTTCATTTCTGGTGGTCCTGACAGTAGTATGAAGGTATTACAAATTCTATGTACTGCCTTCTTTATTTGATCCTTTCCAGGATCGCCATTCTTCATAGGTAGGCCAAATGAGATTTTAGTTTTGTTGCGAGTAACAACATGGGTGATGGTTGCATTCAATGGTGACGGTTGCTAACTTATGCAAAAAAAAAAAAAATGTTCTGGAAAGATAATTGGGGCAAAATTTCACTGGGAAAATGAAATTAAATAAAATCTATCTCCTATACTTGTGTTCATATGCCAAGGAGTAAATAGGGCTCCCCCCAAAAAATGCCGGATATGAACTGGTAGAGCAGTACCCAAGCTC
The DNA here is from genome assembly GCA_013400655.1 of Mystacornis crossleyi. NCBI lineage: Eukaryota > Metazoa > Chordata > Aves > Passeriformes > Timaliidae > Mystacornis > Mystacornis crossleyi. Next base: position 94,401 of record VYZQ01002212.1, on the reverse strand, counting down.
ACAGCAAATGTCCTTATACATTGGGCAAATTGCGGAGGCAGGTTTCTTATGCTCCCCTTCAGTCCCAACATACACTGCCTTTACCACAGAGTGGCCAAATATTGGAAGAGGCTTCCTAGAGAGCTGGTCAATATTTCAAGCCTGTCAGCAGTTGGAGCCATTTGGACAAAGCCCTTAACAATCTGCCTTAACTCTGGTCAGCCCCAATGAAACTGAATTAAAAAAACTCCAGTGAAACTAAAGAACACCCAGCGACTCTGAGAAAATTTCCTCCTCTTCCTCTGTGCAGATTCGTGTAGAGATGTGCTGGTGTCACATGTCCTCAGAAAACAGTGGAAGTCACAAATCTCATGCTAGAGAAGACCTGACAAGCTTCAACCACTACAAATTTGTGCCATAGGATCTTGCAAGTAGCAGGGCAGAAGGTCAGCATTTTGAACTGACCAGTCATTTTAAATCTGGGACCCTAAAGGTAAGAACTAAAGATTATTCTGGAAACTAAGTGACAAATTAATGGTGATGAACAAACTTAGTTAACGGTGATTTTTGTAAAATTTTAGGATATTTGGCTACTTAGAAAAATTGGAGCCATTTTAGTTAGATGCTTAAATATTTAATTATGGTTTTATCTTTGTATACATAGGAGAGAAAATGTAACCAATTCTATATTTCTGTTTTGTCACCAATTCCTGGAAAAAAATTTAATTTTTAATTTTATTTAAAGCTCTAGAATAATTTAGGTTCAAAAAGAATTTTAAGATCATTGAGTCTAGCCATTAACCTGACATTTCCAAGCCCACCACTAAACCCTTTAGTATTTTTTATGGTAGTAGCTAGATTGTGTTCTAGTTGGGCTTTGGTGCTTCTAATTTTCTCCCTGCATGACCTCATGAAATCCCTGTAGTCCTTCTGAGTTGCTTGCCCCTTCACTCAAACACCATAAACTCCCCTTTTTTCCCCAGGGTTTCAGCCAAAGATCTCTGTTCAGACAGGTCAGTCTTCCTCCCTGGCTTATCTTTCTGCTCATGGGAACATTCAATAATAGCTAATCCTCTGACAGCCATGCCAAACTATGATTGTATAAAATAATTTTTGCAAACAGTTTCTTTTAACTCATTTGGCATTATTGATTCAGATGTTTTAGAAATATTGCCAGTTCACTCCCTCTTATATTCTATTCATAACATCTTTTTACATTATCTAACTTCAAAGATAAAAATACAATTATTTAACAAATTGCACTTCGAGGCACTGCAAAATGAATAACAGAGATTGTAATGTCTCTAAGTGTGATAAGTACAATTATGGTGTGTTCAAAACCTGTGAATCTTTTGGTTTTTTCTCTTCATTTTGCCTGTTTGATAACAAATGCATTCTGTTCATGAATATTGTATGGCTGAATGAAATGTGCACATCTTGGGGATAAAAAGTGAACTTTTGTTCATGCTATTGTACTCATTATGTCCAAAAATAAGTCATAGGCAACAAGACATTCATTCTATATGAAAACATCCAAAAACATCTTCCAGCGCACAATCAAATATACAGTAACAAGAATTTCTGAAGTTTTATTTTCCTATGTAACTGATGGTTTTCCAAGGCAATTCAAGCTGTAGCTGTCTTCCTATAAGGAAAAGGCCAGGAGACATTATTTGGTGACCGGAACAGGCAGTTGTGGATCAGGGCCACAGGTTCCACTTGTTGTGGGCTGTCTCAATGACTTTGCTGTCTCTA
>VYZQ01002212.1:59969-70989 GCA_013400655.1 Mystacornis crossleyi | reverse complement strand
GCCAGCCTGCCTGCCAGTCAGCACACCAGCCCAGTTTTAACTCAGTGACAGTATTTGATGATGTGCCTCAAAGGTGAATAAGAGAACTGGGGAGAAACAAAAGGTACTGTGGAAGTTCTTATTAGGAAGTATTACTGATGGAGAAGAGAAGAACTAGAAGCTATGGAAATGCAGCTCAGGGAGCATGTGAAGACCAGCTGAGATTACTGCTAGGGGATAGAGGAGGTCAAAATGTAAAGAATATGACTGAAATCAATGGGAAGCAAGGCTTCATTAGTTTTGTTTCTAATGAAATAACCTCCTTAATATCAAGTATACCTTTTTGACTAGAAATTAAGTATTTAAAAACTACAATCAAAATATTTGCAAAAATCATTCAGCAAGCATTTCATAGAAATGTAATCATCCGTCACTTACTAATAAATTTAATCTTACTGAAACATTTTAGTTTATTTTCTCAGATTCTGAATGAAAACCTGCCTATGCACAGGTACACTTCCTTTGCAATGAGATATTTCCATGTGTACGACATGTTTTTTATGTGAATGGTACTTAGTAGAAGCAAACTATATATGTGTTAATGAGTTAAGGAAAAAAAAAAGATTAAGCAGATGACTGGCCAAGTTTAAGACTCATCAATTTTCCTTAAAATTGGTTTTCTGCTGTAATATTGCCTGTGAATTTCCTGTTTACTCAGTTGATCAGAAAAGATGACTTTGAGAAAAAAAAGTATAAATTTGTTCCTATTTTGTTAAAATCTCCTGGCACTTTTTTTTTTTTTTACAAGCTATACTATAAACTTGGGCACTCTTGTCAGCCTTACATTAGCCCTAAAACATGAAAAGTAAGTAAGTCACTCTATAACAGAGCAGAACTAAATTGAGAGGAGGCTGTGCAACTAGAACTAGACATACGCCCACCAGGGCTGGGATTATTATCTGTACAATTTGAAGTCATTATCTTTGGATATCATTATCTTTGGATAAAAACAAACAAAATAAACAAAACCAAACATTTTTAAACACACAAACAAACAAAACCAAACAACCCAAACAAAAAGCCAAGAAAAGAGTGACAAGGAAAACCCAAACCCGAACCAAGGACAACTTTTTGCCAGAGCACAGATTCAAAAACTGCAAAAAATATTTAAAATATTTGACAGGTTACCAGTGCAATTCTTCCGGAAGTTGGGATTCTCTAGTGGGTGCCCTGGAATGCGGCACTGAAATCTGTGCTGCCAGAACTCAGGGAACCAGGGGTTGCGGGTGTTGGTGTCCAGACGCAGCTTCAGGTAGTAGTCATCAAATGCCAGCACCTCGGGAGACTGCAGTTTGATAGTAATGCCTCCATTTGCTTCAGGTTCATAACCTTCAATGACTTCATCTCTGTCGGCCCAACCATCACTGAAAAGAGGTAAAAATACACTTATTACACAAAGACAGAAAGCTTGTTTTGAAAAAGCAACCAGCCAAAGGCAGGCTGGCACACTTGGAAGAAAGTGTTTAATGGGGAATCTGAAGATGTAAAATTCAGGCAGGGAAAGCAGAGTGATAGCGACTTGTAATGAGCATTCTGACTGATTTCGTGCAGAGTCCTCATTAACTCATTCAGAATAATGAGGATTTATCCTTGTCCTTCTGGAAAGGTTATTTTGGCATAGCCTGTGCTGTGATGTCTCTGCGAGTGAAGAAATTCTGCCTAATTTCTGCCATCCTGTAAGAGGGGGAAACTGAGAAAATTAATGTTGATGAAAAGGAAAACGAGCCAGGAACCTGGATGTTTTGCAAAATAGATCTCAGCATGCATGGATTATACAGCTGGAAGAGCAATTCAAATCAAACATGAAGTGAGAAATGCATTCTGTTGGAAGAGAATGGAGTAAGACTACTTGACCAAACTAAAAAGAAAAACACATGCTATTCTCACATTGCATGGGATTTGTTATAACATGCTTTTTTCCCTCTCCTCCTTCTTATTTTTCTTTTTTGTTCTTTTTTCTTTTATTTTTTTAATCAACGAACAGCAGCTTTCTGCTTCTCTGTTTCTTCATATATGAGGTACTTTTGAAAACCTGAAGACTCTTTCTTGACAACATTATTTCATGGAAAGTCTATCTTAACAGGTTTGAACTAAGTCCACTGGGTTTAGCATCTGAGCTTTAGTTTAGTGCTTTAGTTCTTTTTCTCCTTCTTTAGGAGTCCATTGATTTAGTGTCATTCTCCAGTTCTTATTAGGGTCCCCTAAGAACACTGCTTTCACAGTCTAATTTAAGTGCAAATATAAGTCAGCCATTCCTTAATCTTAAAATGCTGGGCATGTAATGAGAGAAATAGATTATTCTGGCACCCCAGATCGAGGTCTATTGCACTCAGAATCAAATCAGCTGCACTGCTTCTGTGAATAGCAGACAGATGAAGCACTTCCAGCAGCAAAGAGCTCAAGAGGAAAAATGCAATTGACTACTGAGACAAGTCTCAGAGTAACCCAAAAGAGGGTTGTATCCTGAATTCCAGACAAACTAAAAGAAGGTCCTTGTTAGAAGCCTCTTAAACACACTCTTGAGAAGAGTGTTGTGTTGCAGACCGTTACCAGCTGAGGGCATTTCTGAGACACTCAGCATAGAGGTGCCTGGGACTCCACAAAGGAAAACAGACATGATTTGAAGTAGCAAGCTCTGGTACAGTCCTAGTTATCAAACAGCTGTAAGGTGATTATGCACTGGGCATGTGTGAGCCTTTGGTCCTCAGCCACCAGACTAAACAGCTGCATGGTTTAGTTGGCATTGACATTAACTGCTGCATCCGTGCTCTAAGCACCTGGAAAGAAAAAGGCAGTTCTCCATGAAAATACAGGAAAACCCATGTACTAAATTCTTTCCAGATGGGAAACACAATGCAAACCTCTGTTACGGAAGTTATTTAAGCCATGGGACATCTGGCAGTGCAGTGATCAACATATTCCTTTCAACCTAGTCTCAGGAACTCACAAATCTACACTTTAAGATGCCACTATATGGCACCTTTGAGGCAAGATTTCCTCTCTCTTTCCCCCTTTGCCAAGGCCTTGCAGAAGAACTGCCCAAAATTTCTGAGTTTACAAACTGTTGACCAGTATCTTCATGCAGCATGAGATACACGTATGTGCGTGTTGTATCTCACACGCAGTATAAAAGCAGAGAGATGGGGGACATGCAGGGTGTAGGTCACAGGAGGGAGACAGTGATTTTGGAGGTATTCCAAAGGGACTCTCTCTGTCAAGCTGAACCTGGCAGAAGCTGCTGGTCACTTCCCGCGGCCTGGGGTGCCGGGGTTACTCAGTGTCTTGTACCAATATAGCCCAAGTGGTACCCACCTGGTTCAGCCTTGGCCTGACAGCTGCACTTGAATTGCCACAGGGGTGCACAGAGTCAAAACCCTACAATTTTACAGTCCATCCCTGCTCCCTGCTCCAGCAGACTGAAATTCCAGAGAAGGAAAGAGCCACTGTTCAACATCTCTACATCCTTCCACTCCTCACTTGTCCATATGCTGAGGACAAATAATAAAATGTACCATGCACCCCTGACTACTTCATGACAGACCGCAGTCTAGATAATCCTGGTCTAGATAACCTTACAAAGGTAAAACCATGAAAACTAACTCTCTAACATAATTCAAGATGGAAATTTTCACTGGAGAGGAGAAAAAGACACAATATTTATTTTTTCTTATGTGGGGGAAGAGTCGGAAAGAGATCATTCTTACAAAATGAGTAATTGAGTCCTAATTGCATAATTACCTCATAATTTGTCACAATTTTTTTGGCTTTCAAACTATAGACTCAAGCAGAGACATTAGCAAGTCAAAAAGATTAAGTAAATTGAGCCATTTTTTGCAAGACCTTCTTGATATGAGGTAGTTTCACTACTGCTTGGATTCCTACCAGCCAAAAAATAGTTATTTATTTTTCTTCCCCCTCCCCCAATATGTTTAGCTTGGAAAATTGTCACATACACTCTGAAGGCAAAAGAGAGCAAATCTGCAAAGACAAGAGAAAGTGTATTTTGGGTTCTCTGAGGGCAGCTTATTGAAAAATCCTCCTTAACTGGAATACAGATTTTCACCTAATGTTTCTGGCCCCAAATATTTTTTACTCCCTCTTCAACGTCCTCAAATTGTTAAATATGTCTGATAAGGTATATCTTCAGCAAAAATGGGAATAAGAAGTACTGGAATCAGAGAAAAAAGTTCCTGTGTATTGAAGCTCATATGGGAGCTTTGCTCTACTTTCAGTAAAGTCAAGGAAGCAAAGAGGAATCCTCTGGTTTCTTAGGGGATCCGTGCCAGCGTGGCAGCTGCAGGCTGACTGAGCTGAAATGTGTCCTAGGGGGATGCACAGCCCTACCAGCAGCTGTGGGAAGATTACTAGAGACTTAAGATCCTGTTATAATATCCTTCTGAATTCCTTTTTGCTGTTTATATACATGTTAAAAAAAGATTGGCTGGAAGAACTGCACCCTTGGTGTCATATGAATAAATGGATAATGGTCCAGAAGATGGTGGGGAAAAAAACGGTGTTTTTATTGCTGGGCAACAGCACAATACTGATGTTCGGATGACAGTGGGAATGTCAGTGACAGAATCACAAGACCAATAGCTGAGTCAACATAAAAACGAAAAGGAAGCACATACTATTCTTTTGTTGTCAGAACAAGTACATTCCACCTACTATCCTTCTCACATCCTGCTGAATAGCAAGTAGCACTACACATAGCACTTTTTGCTAGCCCGTCTCTCTGTGTGCCTTTAATATAGATTCCAGGAGGTTGCCCAGTATCCATTACCCAAACTGCCATCCCTGGTATGTGTCCATGCGTGTGACTATCTAGCCTTGAAATGTGCTGGGTATCTTGTACAACTGTTGATCTGAAGCTCTGTGAGGGAGTTTAACGTGTGATGACAGAAACAGTGAGGGAGGGAAAAGCATGTGGGTGTCAAACTAGCAACCACTCTTTTTGCTCTTAGGAGAGAAAGAACAGATTTGGTTGTGGTTTTGTGGTGTTTATCACAACCAAAACGGCCAATGATACTCTGCAAGCTGCTCTTGGTCCAAGTCCCAAACTGGTGGCTGACATTAATGATGCCAAATCCAAATTTCAATATTCACTCACAAACAAAATTTAGGCGGAAAGGGAAAAAGCCCAAAGCTACCCAGAGCATCACAAGTCCTATTTCCCACTATTACAGACGAAGTTTGAAGAAACAAAGCTCTTTTTTTTCAATCAATTTACTGTTCTGTTAATATGTGACAATGGACATCACTGAATTGTGGCTTAAGCATCTTAGCCCCCCTATATTTTCTGAACTACAGTCACATATATTCTTGTGGCTGAAACAGTGGAAGAAATGGAATGGATTTCCAATTTCCTCTCCTCTTCCAAACATGAATACTGTCAGCTGCTTTTCACAAGGGCTGATGAGACAACCAGCAATCAGCCTTTCTATTTTCATCTCTTCAGGGTTTAACTCTTAAATGATGCAGCAGCAGCTCTGCTCTGCTTCTCAGCACAGCACTCAGAGAGTTACCGGTCCAGACACTTTTTCCAAACAGGCAAACCCACAAAAGTAAACATGCTGCTTTTTATGAGGACTGCTTGCCCTGTGACTATTGTGGAAGTTAGCACCCCTTCACAGGTAAAGAAAATGAAACACATTTGTTAGTCATGTATACTGTCTGGCAATTTGATCCCTGCACCCTTAAACGATTTGATCTGACTGACCAAAGCTGTAGAGGGCAATTGATTCAGACTTCTCTGACTGGAGAGCTGCAACTCCCTTTGAATTAGCTGAGGTAATGTTTTCTTAAGAAGTTTTCATTCATGATAAGATATTTTATCTTTCTTTGAACAAGTTATAAAATAAAAGAAATTAAGAGCAAGAAGCCCTTTTTAAATGTCAAATGAATTATTTCAGCAATAATCCTTCTGCCTACAGCAGATATTCTTGTCGTTATAAAACCAAATAAATCAATCATACTAACATGGTTTCCATCTCCTTAGTTTCAAGTGTTCAGCCTTCACAGAGGCTCCCTGGACAGATCCCATTCAAACAGGGTAGCAGGGAAGTAGGCGACCGTAATTGTCACACAAAAGGCTCAGAATCGACATTCTTGCCTTGTCTCCTTTCCACAAAACTAAAGTCGGTGTCAGTACACCTCCCCTGTCATGTTGGTATTCATCCCTGCAGAGCCCACTGCTGAATGCCTTCTTGCCACACTCCCAGGGCTCCCAGCTGACCTGCTGTTGTGTCAAACTTCTAAAGCATTTAGGTATGAGGACAGCACCACTCAGAGAATTCAACATTCCATAAAGTGCCATGACTTTTTTTCTATGTGTCAATATCTGTATTTTTAAAGACAATTATTATATGTTGGATTATAGACATATATTTTTTTAAAAGGCTGGAAAATTTAATTGGAAAATGCTTTTTGCAAAACTGTCTCTCTGTGTAGTAGTCAAACACTGATTCTTTTTAGAGGCTCAGACACTGCTTATGTAGAGGCATTTCAAAATTCTTCAAAACCCAAAATAGTGATAAGTGGCATTTAAATAATTTGTTATTTGATTCTGGCAAGTGCCAGTGCTCTGGATTTTCAGAGCTGGTCAGACATGGAAGCCTGCAAATTTCACTTTCTCATGTTATAGAAGTTTTTTCTGACAGTACTCCACCGGAAAATTCAGCACAGATTCTCCTGTCTGCATGCAAGAGTCATACAACTGCCCTTCTTTTACTGGCTGAATGAATGGAAACTCAGAGCTCAGCATAAGACCAACCCAAAAAGTACCATTGTGGCAAGTGGAATAATTTCATAGGGGGGGAAAAAAAAAAATCAGTGCTGCCTCCTGCTACGATCACAGGTGGCAGAATCAAGCCCAGCATTAGTCATGAATACCTCTGTAACTGACTGCTCAGCTGCCTTCTTCTGGGAGCAGATTTTTTAAAAAATGCTTTATTTCACCAGCCTGATGTGAAGAAAAGCTACAATTACCTTATTGTGAAGGAGGATGGGCCTGTTCTCTGGCAATAAGGAACACTACCAAAGATATTCAGTGTCTGTGTAATACATGCCTTAAACAGAAGATGCCATGTAAAGAAAATTAAGATTGTCCAATGCTCACAAGTCAGCAACTCACAAAGTGACTTTCCTCCTTAGGTGTATGCATTGTCAGTCATCCCCAGCAGTCAGCAATGTCAGCTAAAGAGTGCTGATCATTATTGCTAGTGAGTATTGTTGCAAGCATGAGAAACAAAAGTCTATTTTTTCACTTACTCATTTAGCTAATTCATTGGTATTACACACCTGCATTGAAGGGTGGGAGAGTTTTCCTCAGTTTCCAGCCAGGAATTTTTAAAAAGCATAGTTTTTCTTTTACCTGAGTTATAAATCCTAGCAATATTAGGAGAATAATCCCATGGCTACAGATAAGCCTGTATGTCACTGCAGGCAAGAGCAGGCTGAAAGGCTGTGTACTGTCATTCTGTAACCTGAGGCCTGCTGAGAATTGACCGACCTCCTCAAAACCAGAAGAATCAAGCTCACTAAATTTTCTCAGCTGAAAGGAAAATAGGTGATAACATACATAGAATCAATAGAATCATAGAATGGCTTCAGTTGGAAGGGACCTTAAAAATAATTTAGTTGCAACTCCCCTGCCATGGGGGCACACTTCACCAGACCACGTTACTCAAAGCCCCATCCAGCCTGGCCTAGAACACTTCCAGGGATGGGGATGGGGCATCCCCCAAGTTCTCTGAGAAACCTGTTTCAGTGTCTCACCACTTTCACAATAAATAATTTCTTCCTAATTTCTACTTTAAACCTCCCCTTTTTAATTTCAAACCATTCCTCCCTGTCCTATCACTACATACTCTTGTAAATATTTCCTCTACATTCTCTTGTAGGCCCCCTTTAGGTACTGAAGGTTGCTCTAGCCTCTGGAGTCTTCTCCAGGTTGAATAACCCCAACTCTCTCAGCCTGTCTTCACAGGAGAGGTGCTCCATCCCTCTGATCATCTTGGTGGCCTCCTTTGAACTTGCTCCAACAGGTCCAAGCCCTTCTTATGCTGGGTACCTGGAGTTGGACACAGTACTCCAGGTTGGATCTCACAAAAGAAAATAGAGTTGAAAAATCGCCTCCTTCAATACAGGCCTCAATGCAGGCCAGTAGTTTGGCTCCTGGATTTATGGATGGAGATAGGCAGGAATCATCACCTTCCCAAACTCCCTGTCTTTTTCAACCAGCGTCACAAGGTACTGTGGGATTCATATCTGTTTCCTTTTCCCACAAACTTTGCTGGGGTCAAGTGTACCCCAAATCCCAGCCTTTAGATTTCTCCAGTTTTCTCACCTCCATAGATCAGTCTTGACTAAAACGAGCTGAAAGCATGGGAATATCTGTTCTGGACATTGGAAGCACGAGAAAAAAACCACTGAAGCTCCTCCTGGGAAAGCTTTAGAAATTAGAAAGGAAAAAGACTGCTGCCTTGACGATCTCACGCACACACAAGAGAAGGTACAAGAGGAGCATTTGGTGCCAGACTGTGCAGATTTTAGACTGAGAACTCACAGTGTTACTATGGCACTGTGGGCTGTAAACCTCCCATGGACTACAGACTGAAGAGCATGTCAAACCTGGGGACGGTTATCTCTCGAGAGGATCGGTGTGACTGAGGAAGAGACTGTTATGATTTATCAATTAACCCTGCTCCATTTGAGACAGCTCTGTACCCATTATGGTTTTAACTTTAATGTCCTACCGGAGGTGCTATTTCCTGAAAGAAATTGAAATATGACATTTAAAAATAATTCCCAAGGCCTCTTCCTGCAAGTGATTTGTCACATTTCTTGATAAAATTTCTGTTCTTGCCAGGTTCTTCTTCATGACATTGCATACAACATTTTTCACTTCCCATTCATGATTACTTAAGGCTCACAGTCACAGTAGCACATTACTTATTATATTTCACACAAACAAAAAGTGTTGTTAAGGGCTTGAAATTTTTATTTAGTCAGTCAGGGATTTTTCTTTGAATGAGCAACGCTCTCTAAAGAAACTGAAGTTGATAAATGATAATTCACTATGTTTCAAATTATTATCATTCATTTCTGTGTGAATGTTCAAAGTTTTTGCACTGTTCATTTTAAAATGTAGATTATAACCTTGTGGACCATGATGGATTGTATTTTGTAAATATGTATTTACAAAGGTTTTAATTCTCATATGTGGTGCATATATTTGCATGCTGTTTGCATAATGTAATTTATCATGCAGGCAATATCTTGGAGAGTCTTTACTGTGAAGATTCTTGATACGTTTGGCATTTTTAAATGTAGTTGCTGCTTTTATGCAGGAAAGGTTTTACCATTCTCAAGGGCATACAATGCTGCATATCTTGAAAAATCAGCAACCATACATGTATTCCCTAAGGTAATGGCTGATTTTTCAAAAGGGATATACACTCTTTCACCACAGACTGAAAAGTGGATTAAATCGTTGCTCTGCGTGTTTGAAATTCATAACATGAGGTATCATGAAAGCACAGTATTTTTTCCAAATGGAAGCATGTGTGTAGAGAAGAGTATCTAATTTTAAACAAACACACACATACAGGAAACTTTTATCATTGTGCCTCATCTAAGGTGCTTCTGGGCTCCAGTGTCACAGAAATACAGAATCAGCTGAATTGGAAGGAACCCACAAGGGTCATCGAAGTCCACCTCCTGGCCCTCCACAGGACACCCCAAGAGTCACACCATGTGCCTGAGAGCATTGTCCAAATGCTTCTTGAACTCAGACGGGCTGGTGCTGTGACCACTGCCCTGGGAGCCTGTTTCAGTGCCCAAGCACCCTCTGGGTGAAGAATCTTTTTCTGATATCCAACCTAAACNAATACAGGAAAGAGATGAGGTAAACCCACATCCCTCTTTGCTCCATGCCACTCCAGCAGACCTTCCTGGATGCTTGGATACGAATTTTTTGCACTTATGAAAAGATTAATTCATAGATGTCTTCCCTAACCACAAGCAGAAAAAGTGGACGCTTAATTCCTTTCTTCCCTCCTTTCTTTGTTTGTTGAGATCCTGCTGAGGAGCAGGAAAATAGAAAAACATCTTAGAATCCCATTTCTATTTCCATACAAACTGTGCTTTTAAAAATAGCATGAATTTCAGCCTTTAGATTTCTCCAAGATGTTTGCTTACTTTCACAGGATCATCCAAAATTTCCCTTTGGAGTTTATACTTTTAGGTGATTTCCTCAAGCCATCCCTTACTGTAACCATCTCATATTACATGAGGTAAGAGAAATGCACAGCATTTATAGGCCTTTTCTAAATATAAATCAAATTTCAAATATGAAGATCTAAAGAGGACATCCCACACCCACATCTTGCATTAGCTTGTCATTAGTGGTTTGCATATAAACTATTTTTCATACCTGCAGAAGGTTTCTGGAATGCCTTTTCCACACTCATACTTGAAAACTGAACCTTTACACACATATTTGTTTTTGCTTTGCTAGCCCTTTAATGAAGCTGTGTCTGCAGAGGAAGTGGCAGCTGTAGGTAAGAGTGAGTTATCCATTCCTTACCAATGCATACTAACATGGGCTTTGAAAATAAGATTGAATAAAATGAAGAACAAAAGATGGAGTGTGATTGAACCCATGATAAAATCACAAAACTCATTGAGATATAAATCAAAATTATCATATATTAGAAGAATATTTCCCTAAACAACTGCTTCTACGAAAACTATTTTAAATTTGTCCTTATCTGCCATTCTCTTTTTCATTTTCTGTGGAAAATTGAACATTCAGATTACTATGAATTTTTTCTGAACAATATAATTTCCACTCAAATATTTATGAGTCATTAATTTGAAATAACATATTGATACAGGAAATATCAAAATCATATTATGCTGGTGAGTCTCCTAAGCACCTAAACTATTTCAGGGAGAGAATCAAATAATACTTTAAGGC